>APFE031740148.1:7963-103105 GCA_000404065.3 Pinus taeda | reverse complement strand
CACTAGAAAGTGTGTCATAGAACTTTTTCACAACTGCAGGGCACAAATTTAATGCTCTGTCTCTATCAAGGCCCTCAACAGTACGCAATACAAGTTCTGGATGCCTTTTTTAAACCCAAACCACCATGATTTACCAGGAATCCCATATTTGAATGGGTTTGGCCTCCCTTGACAAGATTTGAGCAACTGTGGATTTGAGTTGTATCAACTTTAGCCCATGTCCCAATTGGGCCATCTCTTTACACCACTCAACCACCTTGGCCTCCTCCTCCTCAGTCATAACTGTAAGAGGCCCTCTACATTTTGTATGAGTCAGTCCATTATTATCCAATAATGTATTGACGAGGGAGGAATACCATGTTTTTTTGCAGATTCCCGAACTGAGTATCCATTAAACTCTATGTCGTCAATTGCAACTAACATTTGTTCTTTTGTCCATCCTCTTATAGCACTGATCTTTTTAGTTGAGCTTGCCCCTTGGACTGTTGTTGATGGTGGTTCTGTGGCTGATGGTGTGTTAACATCAGCGGTTGTCACATGGTCATCTTCAACAATGTTCCCTGGTGCATTGTTGGCATCGACATCAGGTGGCCTGTCATCATCAGACAATGTGCATTGCAACTGGCACCCCTTGTCACTCTCCTGCCACTTCTCCTTGTACGAGCAGAGTAACTTCCTTTTGCCATAGATGCAACAACCTGTAAAATTATTGCATGCATTTAGACATTAGAATATATGTTAAATTATGCTTTATTACTTCTGCAAAAATACTTTCCCTCTATTACAGGAAATTATCAACATGTATGTTACTGTTTTCATAATGAGAGTAAATGTTTCACTTTCATAGGGCAGTGTCAAAATTTGCAAATGTCATTCCAAGTAAATCCATAGTTCATCAATTTAGCAACTTTTATATGGATTCAAGTAGATTCTATGATAGTTGTTTCAAATATCATTTTCCATTTACTTTCAACAGCTTTATACAGCTAAACCAATGAGGTATGTCAACATGTATGAATTACATCATTCTCCTTATATCTGTTAAAGATTAGGGAATACAGGTAATAAGCAGGTCTATTCAATATGTACTTACCCTATAGAGTAGAGTGTAATCATTACTAATGGTTGAATCAGTGCCATAAGTAGAACCATGGAAATCAAAGTAATGAGGAAACAGAGCTTGTTACATTAGGATATGCGTATACAGTGATTACAGTCTATCCATATGTATTGATTATGGAGAGAACGGTACTCTATATACCAATAATAAAAAAAGGTATTTATATAATAGGAATGACTAAGAGCGAGAACCCCGGGATATCATGTTGTATATTGATTAGCTTGTCACCTTTGTACCTTATCTAAGCTTATGAAAAGCTATGGAATTAGAACACAGTAGTTACACATGAATCTTTCTAACCATGCTTGTTTACCTAATCACTTGCTTGTCTCATTCTCATTACACTCGACATAAGTAATAGCACAGATATTTTATAAGTAACATCATCTAAAGGTTGACCTATCAGTACTAACCTAAGAAATACATGTATAGATATGATAAAGTACGTGTATCACAGGTTGGTTATCTCCCTAATACACTGAATTCAGCTTTAATATAGATATAACATATGTAATTATACAAAGCTTTGCTCTAGCTCACTCATAGATAAGGGTGAACTGAAACCATGCTCAGATACTAATACGAGCTTTTTAGTGTATAGATCTTACTAGTGATAAGATGAATGAGATCCATTGAATATGATACATACCTTTGTTCAATGTATTATGTTATATAGCTTATACAACTTAGCTTCATACTAGATCACATATTGAGTAAGATACACGAGTTTCATCAATTCCAGTACTCTGACCGTAATCATACTAATATACCTATTCTAACTTATAAGTAATCTGTATAGGTACATCCCTAATTAACACTATCATAACATGTAAGAAACACAGACCCTTAGTAATACATGTTCCTTATCACTAGTCGCAAGCTTCATTAGTATCACTAAACAGTTACTCATCTTAGGCTATGATCAGAGCCTGTATCGTTTCATCATAGTTCATAAGGTAAGCATATCCATATTCAACATACAAAAAACAACACGTTTTAAGCATAAGATGTAATCAGAGCTATGACCAAGTTGGTTGATTAGATGGATACGACTATATTCAATAGGTTCAATTCCTGTAAGCTAAACAAGCTATGAATACCGTACTAACACGACATATGTAACCTCTGTGATATGTAAGTTGTAATCACTATGAAGCTGATGATCGAATAAGTGTATCCATAATAAGCTAGAACACATACACAAACTCTGTATAAAAAAGGTTAACTGTAACTGTATAAAAAAGGTTAACTGTAACCCTATGGACAGAACTATAAGAACAACGACTTTCAATGGTTGTTTGTGAAACCATCCAGGTATCCTTCTAGCAGTTATGGCCAGACAGACCATGTAAGAAATCTGATAAATGAAAACAAGGAAAATAGAACTGTAAGAAGAATGAGTTGTAATTCATATAACTAACTTGGATATATTGGCCACTGTTTTGTGATGTTGTCTTCAAGTTTGTTGAATAGTTTGAAAGCATAAGATGCAACTTCAACAGTGGGTGGAATTCTTTTATAGTTTTGGGGACTTGAATTTAATTGGTGGACATGGATGCACATGGATTGTAATGGCTTCATTTCGAATGTGTGGTATGGATTTAATTTGATGTGATCTAATGGTTAGGAATTGGTTATTTGTTGATCCATGTGCTTTGATATGTTTTAATGAGAAATAAAGTGAGTTGGGTGTCATTTATTGCAGTTATTGGGTCTAGGTGTCATTTATTGAACAAAGTGGGTTTAAATGTTATTGAGTTGGGTGTCATTTATTGAACATAGGGTGTTTAGTTGTTTAACAACACAGCAGTTATGGTTGACATACATTCCCTTTTGTTATGTGCAGGTAGGCATATTTATTTGGGATGCAAAGTTGTAGTTCTGATGAGTGGGGGTTGAAGTGACTGTTGTTTTGTACTTTTGGAATAGACCAGTTTGGAAGCCTTTATGGCTTTAGCTGTTTTCTACTTGGGTCAATATGTTTTGCAGTATTAAGTAGTACAATACTATTTATGGACAGTTGTGGGCCCAGTCAATGTATGGGTGATTTTTGGACATAAATTAATACTCATTTATACATAATGTTATTTATTTATGTTTAAATTTTGGTTTCAAAAGTCTTAATTACTGGTGGTTTGGTGGGACCAGTACTATATCAATTATTGGTCCCTCCACAACATTAGGAATCTTTCCCCTAACATCGACGACTGTGTTGTTGTTGGGCTAATGTGCAGGTTCGGACACGATCTCGGCCGTTCCAACAGTGCCGTATTTTTCCCGGCTATGTAAACTGCTTTTAGCAACTTACCTTCCTGGAAATCTTGTGCCCATTTATTGCAGTTATCCACTAACGCGTTCCCCACACTCTCTATGCAACCACCAATAATGTCTGCTAAAGCACTATGTAATTCATCCACCACTTCCATAAAATTCCTTGTTGAACTGCAATCAATAATCTGTATAAGGCGTTCCCTACCCCTGCCTTCTTCCAATCCAGAGAGTCTCCTCCATGTTCAATCACCGTAACTTTCAGTTTACTTTCTTCTGTAAGATTATCGATTGTAGCAGCTGCGTCTTCCATGTATACAACACTTGTAGTATCCAGAGCATTCTCTGTAGTTTGTTCCTGTAATGTTTTGAATACACTATTTGTCGCTTTACTCAGCAAGCTATCGGTTGCAGGATCTGAGTCCTCCACCAAATCCATCAGTTCACATGCCTTAGAGTATGCTTTTAAAGCATTTCTCCCACAATCAGGTGACAACCGAACGATTATATTGACCAATGAAACCATTGTTAGCTTCAATGACGGTTTGCTCGCATATATGTAATGATCTTCCACATCTAATACAGGGCCACGATCTCTTTCCACAAGAACTTAAAACTGGCTTTATTTTGTAATTTTGCAGGATCCAAACTCTGTATACCCACACATCCTGTCGATATTCTATAGTTTCTCAGAAACCAAATTAGGGTATCGCATTCTCTACCATCCATGTTGCCCTCTTTCATAAGTTCATTTGCTTTCTTGATGGAATTTCGGTTTGTTACAAACACGGTCCAAGGAGCCCCCCACAGAAGGTCCACGTTCTCCAAAATTGGCCTGTATTCTAAAAAATCCCCATCCTCTGTTTCACCCGGCTTTGACAAAAACTTTGAGGATATTTTCTGCATACACCTATTATCCAACACAAACTCTACGATAAACCAACAGAGTTTACTATTATAAACCATAAAAAATTGCAGCCAATACACACATCGCAACAAACCCCATAAAAAGGCCATAAGAAATGTATTTCTATTCCTTTCAAGCCAATCATTTTATTTACCTTTTCATCAACAATACTTTTCTGCTTCTTGGATGATGCTTCCTGCAACTCAACGATGTACCTGGTCCAAAAGTCCTCTACCTGGAAATAGGTATACCATCTTTCATTTGGATTCTAGCTTTGCCATCTTCCATAGTACACTACAGAAATAAGACATCTCCAGCCGATGATTGCCCACCCTACCAGGATGAATACGACTTCCATGTTTGTTGTGATGAATTTTAACCGAGATTTGACACCAGGAAACATGTCTATGATTGGGCCCTGAACAAGCCATCCGACGATTGAACTTAAAATGCAAATTGTGACTGCTACTGCGGCTGACGCGTCTAACACTGATCTTGCAATTATGGTTTCAAGATAACATTCACGGGAGACAATCCAAGATTTGAGTACCATATCTTCTACTGCCTGTGAGGAGTTCTCTATAGCATTACCTTGATTTGCCAAAATAATGGGAAGTTTTTGAGCGATGATATCCCGAATGCTTTTATTGGCTATTGTTGCAGAGCTGAGGAGGAGAAGAAGCCATGCTAAGGATATTGATACTATCACACTCGATACTATGAACGAATATTCCGTAACCTCCTTGGTGTGTGGCCAGAAGTAGAAGTAATAGATGATGATAGATAAACCAGATTCACGCAAACGAAGATGTACGGCGAAGAACTTGGAGAAAATGTGGACGAACATAGTGAGACCTAGAGTAGTTAATTTGCCCCATGAATCTTCATAGCCGGGACAGGCCATTCCTGGCAACAAGCAGGCCACTATCACACATAACATTACCCTGCTGCTATGTATCATATACAAGTTATTTTTAAGTACCTCACCATTCAATGGTTGTGGATTGTTCAAGATCTATTTTAGTAAAGTGCTCTCTGCGTTCAACGAGTTCATAACCTGGATGGTGAGAGCAGTGAGGACAAGCGCATGACCAGGAACCCAATGAACCCTTTGTTTTCTTGCTTTCAATGTATCCACACTGAGGAGGCTAATGAATACTAGCCCTCCAACAAAAAGCCCGAGTAACTCTACAAATTGATCCTGAGTGAGAGGGGTCTCCTTACGCTGGCCCTGAACTTTCATGATTCAAGTGAACACAACGGCTTGCGAGAGGAAGAACTTGAACATTCGTTGAGCTTAACTCGGTTGCATATTCGTTGGCCCTGTCGACGTGGATAGCGGGGCCCTCCTCCGTCTCCATTAGACAGAGACATGATGCTGAAGTTAAAAACCTCCTGCGGAATCTGTGCTCGAGAAACCCTGGCATGTCTCTGCACTATACTCTCGACAGCCTGTATCGAGAGGGGCTTGAGACTCAATTTAAAATTCCCTCCTACAGCTCACCCTTATCCCCAATTGCCCCATTATCTTCTCCTTGTCCTTCCACTCCTCGCCCTTCTCCCCTATTGCCCCTTTCTCCCACAGCTCGCCTATTTCGCACACAGAAATACCCAGCTCTAACAGAGTTGCCATGAGAGCCAGAGTAAGCTATTCTGGGGCCAGAGGAAGCTATTATGAATTATGAAAAACGTGTCTGTGGCCTTTCTTCCTAATCACCCCCATTCCCCATAGCTCGCCCAATTCGCACACCAAAATACCCAAGCTCACACCCGGTTTCCGCTAGAGGTAGAGGAAGCCATCCAGGTTTCCGCTAGAGCCAGAGGAAGCTATGAAGGTTGTCGAAATTGTAGTCAGTTTCCTTTTGTTTAGGGCCACTGAATATACAATATTTTGATATCGATTGTCTATTAATTGTGGGTGTATTTTTCCTCGTTCTTTTGAACATGAGCTTATATCTATTTTTCCTCATTATGTAACCTCTTTGATGATAATGATTTACAATGTTGTATAAATTATTGTTAGGGATTAGTTTTGCTTTGCTGACTCTGTTGGTGTATCTCTCAACTCTGAAGCCATTCTGAAGCCACCTGATTAATGTGAATCTAAAATATGTTGGGATTCTCACCGTGGCAGTGGGTATAGCCACTGTTGTCTTTTTCGGTGGGATACCATTTTACAGGCATAAGCTTCTTGCAGGCAGCCCCATCACTCAGATTGCTTGCACTGTAATTTGTCTTACAAGAAAGAGAAATATCAGCATTCCTTCCAATACGAAGTTGCTTTACAAGAACCACGATATAGAATCCGTTAAATCAAGCCAAACTACGCTATCACACAAACAATTTTCAGCAAGTTCCAGATTTTTAAATCATTTTATGAGTTAGGACTATTATTCCAAAAAATATCAAAGAGAAAGCAGTATTAATAGATTCTCAGTCTTAAATAACTATCAACCCAAACCCATTTGTGTATACACAATTGTATCTTGATATCTACTTTTGGTTGGCAATGTGTTGTTTTTTGGACAAAGCAGCAGCTATGGTGCAAGGCTCCTCAGAAAAGTATACTAATACACAGGGAAATACGAATTCAAATCCATAAAAAGTCTATGCAATAACTCAAGTAGAATAAACACTTATAAACTCAAGTAGAATAAACACTTATATTAAGAATGGTTTCCATCTGGTTCTCTTGCTTAATCTGTGAAATGGTTGCAGTAAAACATAGTACATCTTTGTTGATAAAGCAAGGTAGTGCCATGGATAGAAATGTCGGATCACAATTCCAGGCCTAGGCTTTTCTTGTGGCCCTTTCCAGGGTTTGTGGACTTGTTCTCATAATTATATATGATTGTTGCCTTGTACCTCTAGCCAAAAGAATAACAGGAAAGGATCAACTGTTCTCCAAAGGGTTGGGATGCATGTAGCAAGACACAAAGCCTACTTGATAGTTCTAGAGTTAGAACGCCTCTATGGTTATTTGTTTAACTCCACAATTTGCTATCTTTGGAATAGCAGAGATATTTACTTTAAAGGATTTCAAGAATATTTCTATGATCAAGTCCCTGATGGCATGACAAGTTTGGTTATTTCCTTCCATATGAGTATTCTGAGAGAGGCCCGTTTTCTGAGTAGTGTCAGACAGTTTCATAGTTGAAAAAATAGGCAAGCTAAGCTATCAATGACTGTTAGGAAATCATTTAAATGAGTAAATTGCATTATTTTTATAGAATTTTTAGAGATATTTAGTGCCATCAATCTATGCTTTTGTGTTTGTATTGAAAAATAAATGATTTAGGTTTGATATAACAAATTATACATAGGTTTATCTTAAGTGCATAAAGAAGTACACCTTATATGAAACATAAATAAAGACTTTAGTCCCTCTAAATATGCATGTTTCATTTTAGAAGTTGTTATGCATTTTTCATCCTCGAAACTTTTAGAGTCCATCCACTCATCCTCCATAGCTTATATCTTTATGGGAAGAAGAAAAGATGATACCTCCCAAGAACGAAATGAAGAGTTGTTCCAGCCTTGTACATTAAGTGCAGCTACTGGATCTTCAACAATGTTGCCAAATACAACATAATTATTACACTCACCATCATCGACAACGACTTCATGACTTCCCACAACCGCATTCAATCATCAAACTGGGTGTAAAAATGGTTCCATTATGACATAAATTAAATTGTGTAATTTGTAGAGATTCAAGACTAATTTCCAATTAGCATGAGGCCTTATTATGAATGTAAGATCAACACTTTTCAAGTATAAATTTCTATGAGAAAACAGTGGCTACCATTCAGGATACAGATAGATCTGCTAGGAAACTTGACCATAAATCACTATTAGAACATTGCACACATGAGTGTTGTGCATAAGAAAATTGTTAAGTATCTTAATAGCATGATTACAGATAGGATAGGCGGGTAAGAAATACATCAGCCGAATAAGTTATTCCCTTGATATCATGCAGACAACATATCCATATTCTGCCATTGCAGAGGCAAGTGTTCAAATTTTCTTTCTTTTCTAAAAATGCAGAGAATGCTACCTCATTTTTAAGAGCTAAGTCACATTTTTAAATGCCAAACCTGGGATCGATAACACTCAAGAGAGCCCTGTTGAAAGAAATAATCACAAATGTATCAATGACATTCCTTTCTTCTTCCTACAAAGATGAGCAACCCCATTCACACCTGTATGTGTGGTGTTCACTTTTTCTTAGACCATAAGAAGCTGAAGCTCACAATATGTTCGGATATCCTCTTGGAGTCAAGTGGTTTAAACACCACAGAGCATCGACTATAAGCAGGGACAACATAATATTCAGAACTCCAGTATGAAGCAAAGGTAAATTTCTTCTAACGTTGGCATTCCACTAGGGGTTTTGTCCATTGTAATGATCATATAACACATGTGGACTCACACAGACCCGAGAACTAAATGCAATAGGGAATGATACCTATTATCCATGGTTGACTAGAGGGAAATGCAATTGGAAGGTGATCAATCTACAACAAAACTGATATGAGTCGCCAAATCAAACAAAGCAGCTTAAATTTATATTTCCTTTGGGAAGGACTCAATAACAGAAGCGAGCATAAGTGCAGAATGGAGAATTACATGGTTTGTAGAATATGATAACCTTTTAAAAAATATTAGTCGCAAGGAATTGTAATGCACAAGCAAAGTATGAAACAGTTCTCAATTTATTGTCTCCCATAAAATGCCTGCCAGACTTAAAATTAAAAAATCCAAATTCTCATGAGAAACATCAAAACTCAAAAACTATTATCATGCATCTATAACAGCATTAAAAATAGGCATTCTGTGACTAGTACAGTTCTCAAGTGGAAATGATTATTGAGACAACTTTCCAAAAAATGTCAATCGAGGTTGTAGGCAATAAGGCACCTAACAACAAACAAAATTTACTAAGCCACATATAGAACTGAACTCTCTTGCAGAAGGAATATTTACATGATTGAGGGAGAAGAATGCCATGAAGGCACCTCCTCCAAGCTTTTCTCACCAAGATTCTCTCCCCATCTCAAATTGCTTATGGTTCTTCTTTTTAAAGAAAAGATTTCCCCCCACCAATGTCGCTACAGTCTTTGATAACTCCCTTTTCAGTTACAAGATATGAGCAAAATTTCTGTATTTTTTCAATTACGAAAATGGCCGGAACCTATGAAGCTCAAGGCCCAAATATAACTCCATGCTTATTGGGTTTTCATGTTCTTGACATGGCTTGGAACCTCCGCCCTGGCCACTTACAAGAATGTTTATTTGCTACAGATTTGAGTAATAGACGAAACTGACCCACCAATGCCAAAGACAATGCCGAATATGATGAGCAAGGCATCAGCAAGGATCCATGTAAGAGATAATTCATGCCAACAAGCATGCAAATGGAACAGAGCAGGAAATAGAAACCCAAAATACAACCAACACTGCTCCCAATCAAAGATAAGAAATCTGCAAATGAAGGGACCAGAATTGACACTATTGTTATCGAGAAAATCGCAAGAGATTTGATCATGAAGGAAAACTCCCCTCTGCTAAACCTCCCTTCTAGGACTTCATAAACATGATTCATCATCAGTGGAAATGTGAAGAAAAGGTTCAGACATAGGGCAATCTGAACAAAATCTGTGATCCAGCTTTTCCCCACGTTCAGAGTCACCATATCTCTGGTTGCACTTCCAAAAGCAATATACTCGAATGCTCTAAAACCACCATAAATGATAGCAATGAAGAGAAATGCAACGGCCAAAACTCGACCAAATCTATGTTTTTTCTCCATAGCTAATTCCAGGGGAAAAATCATGCTTACCCCTTCAAATGCATAGATTGCTACACCCACTCCATAAGGAATAGCAGAGAAACCAGTGAGAGCCTGAACATCTGGACCCACAGTACTCAATATGGACAACACATCTTGCACCACAATAGTTAGCATTGCAGAAATGTCAATGATATCTGCAAAAATACTAAAAGGGGCCAGATGGGTAAGGGTTCGAATCCCACTCATGATGAGCTCCAGTGGAAAAATGGCCCATATGAAGCCTACCTTCCTGGTAACATCCAACAATGTAGACAAATAGACCCCATGAGGATTCAATGAGGACTCTTGGGACTTCACCTACAACAGATGAGAAAATAACTAAGAGAAAAGGGCATTCCCCTGAAATTTCCTTTCCTTTAATTCGAGTAACATTTAGGAACTTTTGGAGAGTAGTTTAGCAATGCTAACTCTCATGTGCCGAGGGCACTAGAAGCCCAGTAATCTCCAGATCTGCAACACCCACAAATATGCCGCAATGTCAACACAAACACGGGCAAAATGGGCACTACTTGTAATGGCGAAATCTCATAGAACTTATGCGTGAGAACCAGAGGAGGCGATGGCACAAAAGAATTGGAGACCGCCACTGTTGAGTCCTTCATCTCGACATCTTCTTGAGTAGCCATCCTGGGCTTGCTCGTTAAACCTGAAATGGACCATTTTCGAATGTAGAGTATAGTCCATGAATTCAAGAAACGGTGTTAACCCAGCACCCACCTTTACCTGAACGATTCTTTCCTTTTCAACGAGGGAAACAGAGCATCACAAGGACAAGAGCTTCACCTACAACAAATGATGAAAAACTGTTTGTAACTATTTTCATTGACGGTTCAAATTTTTGTAATCATCTAACAAATGATGAGAAACTATTTGTAATTGTTTTGATCGACGGTTCAAATTTTTGTAATAGTCTAACATCTAATAGTACGGTGTCCCAAGATGACAGGTAGGCAAAAAGGGGGATGGATTTCAGAGGGAAACGCCTTACGGCGTAACAAGCTTTTCTCACCAAGAATCTCTCCCCATCTCAGATTGCTTATGGTTCTTCTTTTTAAAGAAAAGATATCCCCCCACCAATGTCGCTACAGTCTTTGATAACTCCCTTTTCAGTTACAAGATATGAGCAAAATTTCTATATTTTTTCAATTACAAAAATGGCCGGAACCTGTGAAGCTCAAGGCCCAAATATAACTCCATGCTTATTGGATTTTCATGTTCTTGACATGGCTTGGAACCTCTGTCCTGGCCACTTACAAGAATGTTTATTTGCTACAGATTTGAGTAATAGACGAAACTAACCCACCAATGCCAAAGACAATGTTGAATACGATGAGCAAGGCATCAGCAAGGATCCATATCAGAGATAATTCATGCCAACAAGCATGCAAATGAAATAGAGCAGGAAATAGAAACCCAAAATACAACCAACATTGCTCCCAATCAGAGATAAAAAATCTGCAAATGAAGGGACCAGAATTGACACTATTGTTATCGAGAAAATCGCAAGAGATCTGATCATGAAGGAAAACTCCCCTCTGCTAAACCTCCCTTCTAGGACTTCATAAACAGGATTCATCATCAGTGGAAATGTGAAGAAAAGGTTCAGACATAGGGCAATCTAAACAAAATCTGTGATCCAGCTTTTCCCCAAGTTCAGAGTCACCATATCTCTGGTTGCACTTCCAAAAGCAATATACTCGAATGCTCCGAAACCCCCATAAATGAAAGCAATGAAGAGAAATGCAACGACGAAAACTCCACCAAATCTATGTTTTTTCTCCATAGCTAATTCCAGGGGCAAAATCATGCTTACCCCTTCAAATGCATAGATTGCTACACCCACTCCATAAGGAATAGCAGAGAAACCAGTGAGAGCCTGAACATCTGGACCCACAGTACTCAATATGGACAACACATATTGCACCACAACAGTTAGCATTGCAGAAATGTCAACGATATATGCAAAAATAACAAAAGGGGTGAGATGGGTAAGGGTTCGAATCCCACTCATGATGAGCTCCAGTGGAAAAATGGCCCATATGAAGCCTACCTTCCTGGTAATATCCAACGAGGTAGACAAATAGACTCCATGAGGATTCAATGAGGACTCTTGGGACTTCACCTATAACAGATGAGAAAATAACTAAGAGAAAAGGGAATTCCCCTGAAATTTCCTTTCATTTAATTCGAGTAACATTTAGGAACTTTTTGAGAGTAGTTTAACAATGCTAACTCTCGTGTGCTGAGGGCACTAGAAGCCCAGTAATCTCCAGATCTGCAACACCCACATATATGCCTCAATTTCAACACAAACACGGGCAAAACGGCCACTACTTGTAATGGCGAAATCTCATAGAACTTATGCGTGAGAATCGGAGGAGGTGATGGTGCAGAATAATTGGAGACCACGACTGTTGAGTCCTTCATCTCGACATCTTCTTGGGTAGCCATCCTGGGCTTGCTCATTAAACCTGAAATGGACCATTTTCGAATGTAGAGTATAGTCCATGAATTCAAGAAACGGTGTTAACCCCGCACCCACCTTTACCTGAACGATTCTTTCCTTCACAGCGAGGGAAACAGAGCATCACAAGGACCAGAGCTTCACCTACAACAAATGATGAGAAACTATTTGTAACTATTTTTATCGACAGTTCAAATTTTTGTAATTGTCTAACAAATGATGAGAAACTATTTGTAACTGTTTTGATCGACGGTTCAAATTTTTGTAATAGTCTAACATCTAATCGTACGGTGTCCCAGGATGACAGGTAGGCAAAAAGGGGGATGGATTTCAAAGGGAAACGCCTTACGGCGTAACAAGATCATTCCTTCATGCACTGTTATAGACACATACTCACATCTTGCAATTAATCAAACATTCAAACAACCTATAAACATAACATGTTATATAAACCAAATAGGCAACATAATCAAACTCATACCTCAATGTATATCAAGGGAGGTTATCACATCTACACAAATCAATCCATATTAGTATGACAGAATATCACAAATATATCGACTCATGCTTGAATAGCATAACCCTAACCATCTGCACAGAGCAATCCACATTAGCACAAAACGTAATAACATCAATACCTCAACTGCAATGACCATAATTATCAGGCATATGACCACAATGCATATAACAACAAGTTATTGCCATTCATGACTATCTGGCGCGTGTATATGACCACACCGATTCACAAGCTCTATTATGCATGTAACCACAACAACAATAGAATGACAAACATTTATATAACCCTAATGCATATAACAATCCATTAACTAACATAATTGCATGCCAAATATACAATACTTGTATGACGATCTACTCTTACCCCAAAGTCTAGTGTTGAAACCTCACTTTAATAATCTGCATCTCCTACTATATCTTAGCCAACATGTCAGCATCATATCTTATCAACAACATCATGATGGCTTAAATACATAGAATGACCTCATGATGCATATCTAACCTATTATGCATGCATAACCATAATCATAACCATGCATGCACAACAACCTATAGACACTGACATGCATACCAAATGCATATACAACCAACATGTATTCATGAAAAGCACATCCCAACCACAACATCAATAACTTATACATGTCAACAAAACTGTAACAATGACCACAACCATACATACATAACAAGCACATATACAATCTACATGCATGCATGACAACCACATTCCGCCCATCTAGTCCAAGTGTTGAACCATGCTCTGGTACCATTATGAACACCCTCCTCCCACATTTACCCAAGTTATCACCCTACTAGGTAAACATGTGAGGAAGAATTACTATGATATTATTCAACCTCCTATATCACCTTAAGGAAGTGGAATCGACAAACCAAAAAACCTTAATGATTTCCCCATTAGGTGCTACAAGACCCCCAAGGGCTAAACCACCTTTTCAGGTGCCCAAACCCTGAATTAAACCTCTTTTTTTCAGTGCCCTGATCTCCCAGGCGTTGGCTCAACACTTCCTAATTTTGATTGAAACCCTCTAGTCGCATGCATGATGCCTATAGGGGAGCGACTGCAGTCTTTTTCACCCAAGTTTGTGCCTAGGACCACGGGATTTAAGCCACTTTTTCAGGCTAGGATCTAGACCTCTGCCCATAACTTAATGAAACTTTCCAAAACTGTGAATGACACAAGCACAAAGCCTTCCATACAAATCTTAGACAATAAATTGACCTGACAAGGCCTAGCCATGACAATCATTTCATCAAACATATCATGAACATGAAATCTACAGGTCATAAATGCACATATGAACATAGGGGTCTCATAATTATTTGAGAATCATCAAGAAGGTATAATGCCCTCTCATATTAGTTGCAATAATATCTATTAGGTCATGCATTCAATAACCTATCACATATTCATCAAACATGTCAAGTACCATGAACAATATAAATCATATAACCAAAAATAGCCAACATATAAACCATGGAAACTCAACCATAATGTCACAATCATAATCAATATATATGCTCATAGATCATAATAGAAAATACCTCTTAATAACATATGAAAATTCCAACCAAGTCAGGGACTTCCATGTACCACCCGACCATAGATTGAGCTAAACCAAATCTCTCTTTCAACCAGTCACCCCCGTGCCATATTCCAAGCATGAATGCGGGATCTCATGAAACAAATCAAACAAAACCAAACCAGGGCTTCCAGAGGCCACAACACCTCAACCCTCAACCAGTGATTCCACCTCACGGTCGGACATCACTAACCATCACCATAACGATCTCTATCTCAGTTTTTCAAGGCTCCCAAGCGTTTGTTCCAACCAAGGCTTCTAGGACTAGTAACTCAACCCACAACTCTTGTCGGGTTCTAGAGCGTTTGTCCAACCAGGGCTTCTAGGACTAGTAACTCAACCCACCAAAGGCTCCAGAGCATTTTTCCAACCAAGGCTTCCAGGACTAGTAACTCAACCCAAGTTATTATAGAGCTTCCAGAGCGTTTGTCCAACCAAGGCTCCGGGAACTAGTAACTCAATCCAAAACTATAAGGAACATGAGCACCAACAACAACAAAAAAAGATAAACCCACAACACCATGTCTCCATGAAATGAAAATGCCAGGAAAAACCACTGTCAATCCAAGAAATCCTCTGTGCGAATGACAGATCATAACCAAGAAACCACATGCATGTACATGAAATTCAACCAAGGTTGTTACATTTCTCTCAATGACAATTTTATTTAAATGGGGGAATTCTATCTAAGTTAGTATATATTTTTCTTTGAATACATTGTGTAGAAATTCCTTGTGGACTCAAATTGCTAATTGTAATTTACTAAAACAATTGACTTGAGTCTACTCTACTCATAAACAGAAACAATTAAATGATCGTGAAATCAAGAAACATACAAGAGAAAGAATTAAATCAACACATTACACAATGATTTCCTGGGGAAAGCCATAGATAGAAACCCTTGCTATCTGTATATTGCATTAGTCAGAAAATATGAGAAGATTGAAATGCTTTGCTCAAGCCCGAGCAACCTCTGCACTATCTCTATCTATCTCATCACTTCCTAGACAAGCCCAAGCCAATACTTAACCAAATTTTGGCTTGCCTAAGTCCCTATTTTCTTGTGTTTTTTCCTTGGGAATTAGCCCCATATTAATTAGGGAAATCCCTCAATTAGAATTGCGTAATCCTCATAGGCCTTCCTCTAACTACATACACCACCTGTACAATTCATATGATTATACAACTGATAGTACATTATCCCTGAACTCCAATCTCAACTGGGTAACTCTCAGATCTGACATGCATGAGTTATTTATCAGTGAATCATCAGTTAACTGGTTGAACACATGAAGTAGCACCCCATTGTCTGACCTCCTACTATTTCTTCCATTAGTGGGAACTAGTTTAACTGAATTTAACTCAATTAAACTGAATTAATTGATTACAACTCAAAATAAACTCAATCAGGGCTCCTATAATGTAGGAGACACTCTACATGACTCGAGTTAGACCCTCAAATCCAATTAACTGACACAACTAAGTCAAATTAACTTAGTTAACTTGTACAAGTTGTCTTGTGATGTGGAATTACAATTTTATTCCTAATTTAATTCAAGGACAAAATTAAATTTGAATTTTCTTGTTGCATTTTCAACACTCCCTCTCAACATGAAAGGGATTATCAGATGCCCCAATCCTGCCTCTATGGAACTCGAATTTTGTTCTTGACAGTGCCTTAGTCAAGATGTCTGCATCCTGCTCCTCTATAGGAATGTACTCCAACAAGATGATTCTCCTCGACACACAATCTCGTAGATGGTGATACTAGATGTCAATATGCTTGGACCATTCATGAAAAATTGGATTCTCAGAGAGTTTGACACAACTTTGATTGTCACATTAAATCATTGTAGGATCCATATGTTGACCAAATAACCCAAAAAGGATCTTCCTTATCCAGATAGTCTCACAAGTTGCCTGAATAGCAGCCATGTACTTTGCTTATGTCGAACTGAGTGCAACTGGTCTCTACTTCTTGTCGTACCAAGAAACTGTTGTTGACCCAATATTTAAGATTCCCCTTAATGTTCTCTTCCTATCGAATGGACTCCCTGCCCAATCTGCATTTGTGAAGCCTTAAAGCTTCACTTAATTTATCCATCTGTACCAAATACCAAACTGAGTGGTGCCTATGAGGTATATCAACACATGTTTAGTTGTCTTCCAATAGAGTTTGGTTGGATTAACCATTGCTTGACTAAGTTGGTTAACTGCAAAACATATGTCTAGTCGTGTGTTCACCAAATACATAAGTGAACCCACAAGCTGCCTGTAAATAGTAGCCTCCACTACTTCACCTAAAGTAGCATCTTCCTTCCTCTAATTTCCTACTAGAGGAGTCTCCATCGGTTTGTTGCTCTCCATGTGGAACTTCTTCAGTATCTTGTTGGCATGCTTTCCCTAAGAGACAATAAGCTCCTCATCTCCTTGCCATACTTCCATACCAGGGAAATAATGCATAAGCCCTTGGTCCTTCATTTCGAATTCTCTTGCAAGATCCTCTTTGTAAGGTTTTATCATCTTCTCATCACCTGTTATAATTAAATCATCGACATATAATACTATAATCAATAATTTACTTTCAACCACAATACGGTAAAGGTTCACATCTACTTCACTTTGGTGAAGCCCAACCTGGTGAAATAGTTGTCAATCTTGGTGTACCAAGAACGAGGTGCTTGTTTCAATCCATAAAATGCTCACTTGAGTCTGCACACATGCAACTCTCTGTTAAAGGTCTCAAATCCTTCCAGCTACTGAATGTACACCTCTTCCTGAATCACTCCATTGAGGAAGGTTGTCTTCACATCCATTTGATGTATCTTCCATCCCATCTGTGTTAACAGTGTTAGAATAGATTTGATTGAAGATTACCTTGCTACTAGAGAAAACATCCCCTCGTAATCAATTCCCTCCACCTGAGAGAACCCTCTGGCCACAAATTTGGCCTTGTGTTTCTCCACACTCCCATATACTACTTGTTTTACCTTGTAAAGCCATCTGGAACACACCACTGACTTGTCTACTGGTCTTGGGACCACTTCCCAAACACTATTTCTGATAATGGAGTCATACTCCTCTACCATAGCATCAACCCATACTATTTGTTGCACTTCTTCCTTTAATGAGGATGGCTCAATCTCTACACTCTTGCTCATCAGAGCCTTGTAGCCAATGTGACAATCTACTGACCTCCTCTGCATGTGTTGTGATGTGGGTCCTCCCACATTCTCTCTATCATCAGGCATCAATCTTCCAGCTTCTCTCGTACACTTCCTTCCATCTCTGGAAGTCTTTGCATGAGTGGGTGCTTCCACTCTCTGCTCCTCTACATGTGGCTACTCCACATCATTGTGAGGTTCTTCCTTTGGAGCTAAAATCTCCTCGTTTGCATGCAACTAAAGCTCCCTCTCAAGGGAGCATCTCATGGCCTTCTCTTCATTGAAATTCACATCTCTACGAACCATTGTCATCATGTGAGATGCAGGTAGACCCGATAGTTATGAGGTGTACCAGTGTACCCCACAAATATGCCCAACTCAGTTCCTGGTTCTAGCTTTTTCCTTACATCCTTGGTAACATGACAATAAAGTGATGAACAAAAGATCCTAAAGTGTGCCACATCTGGTTTTTTACCTGAAAAGGCTTCTTTTGGTGTACTCATCTCGAGAATCCGATGAGGACTATTGTTCTACACATATACAATTGTGTTGCATGCTTTAGCCCACAAGTGCAACGGTAGGCCCTAGTCATGTCACATTTCCTGTGCATCTCCCACAATACTTTTGTTCTTCCTTTTAGCCACCCCATTCTGCTCTGGTTTATGGGGTGCTATTAAATCTCGTCAAATGCCTTCTGATGCATAGAGGTTCTTGAATTCATTCGACACATATTCTCCACTGTTATCGCTCCTAAGAGCCTTCACTTTCTTGCTAGTGTCTTTCTCAACAAGTGCTTTAACTTCACAAAATTTAGATAACATATGATCTTTCTTTTGCATGAAGAAAATCCAGCACTTATGTGAGAAATCATCTACAAATATTACATAACACCTATGCTTGGCCACGGAGGTTGTCGGGAATGGTCGACACACATCTAAGTGAACTCTTTCAAGGATCGCTTGCGCTCGGCTATCCTTATCATGAAAGTTGGCTTTGGTGTACTTCCCCAATGTACACCCTTCGCATGTATCTCTCTGCTCTAGTGTACCCTTTGGAAGTCTTATAGAAATATGTTGCATGATCTTCAAAGCTCCATGGTGCAAGTGACCCAATCTTCTATTCCACAATTCGTCGATGTCTCGACTCTACACCTTCTCTTTGTTTGTGCTCAAAGCAACATAGTGTAGAAATTCCCACTGTAGATCACCAGATAATGCAATATACTAAAGCAAAATAATTGATCTACTTCTACAAACAAACTTGTGGAAGCTTAATCGATTTTGAGCAAGATCAAATAGAACACATATAACAGAGAATGAGAAATCAATCACACATGAACACAGAAGAATACTCTGGGTAAAGCCTCAGCTAAAAACCCTGATCTCTATATTATCATACAAGTGGAAATATGTCCAAATTACACAAAGCTTTAGCTCACAATCTATCCAGCTCTTAGCACAATCCCTCAATACAGCTCATAGACTGAATAGACACAACATATGCCTTCCTCCAATCCTCCAAGCCTCCTATTTCCTTGTGCAGTTTCTCCTGGGGTCCAATGCTGTCACCTGTGTGAATTGGCCTCACACACAACTCATCAAACTCAGAAATAACTGTGCAATCCTCAAGGAATGAATTCCTTCTGCATGCAATATATATCCTTAATGGAATATTCCTGCAACTGATAGTACATTGTCCCATCATCTGATCTCAACTAGGTCTTTGACTGAACTGACATGCATGAGTTATTTATGAGAGAATATTCAGTTATCTAAAGTGCGCAGTACATGCAGCATGCCTTAACTTACTGAACTCACAATCAGTCAACAAATGTTGAACTATCTAACTAGCTTAACTCAGTTAATTGAGCTAACTAATACAACTCAAAGTACAACTCATCTGATCTCCTTAATTAAGGGATAACTTCCTCAATCAAAGGGGAAACTGTTGCATGTCTTCACTTAGAATCATTTTTGATTTTCTACACCTAATTAACTCAAGATGAATTAACTTATTATTTTTAAAATGCTGCTAAGATTTAGATTCGAATTTTAATTCTCAATTTATTTTAGGTACTAACTAAAATTGGAATGTATCCCGAATGCTATTTATAGCAGTGCTATTTTTAGCACTTCTATTTTTAGCATTTCTTGTTGCTATTTTCAACACTCCCTCTCAACAAGAAAGGGATTATCAGTCACCCCAATCCTGACTCTGTGGAACTCGAACTTGCATTTTGACAATGCCTTAGTCAAAACATCTACATCCCATTCCTCGGTCGAAACATACAACAACAACATGATCCTCTTCACCACAGAGTCTCAAAGATGATGATACTAGATATCAATGTGCTTGGACTTGTCATGAAATACTGGATTCTCAAAGAGTTTGATACAACTTTGATTATCGCAATAGATCACAGTTGGATCCATCCTCTGACCAAACAATCCCACTAGAATCTTCTACGTCTAAATGGCCTCGCATGCTGCCTGATTGGCAACCATGTATTTAGCCTCTATTGAGCTAAGTGCAACTGACCTTTATTTCCTGTTGTACCAGGAAACTGCAGCTGAACCAAGGTTGAAGATTCCTTTAGAAGTGCTCTTCTGGTCTGATGGACTCCCTACCCAATCAACATCTGTGAAGCCCTGAAGCTTCACTCCCTCTATCCGTCTGTACCATAATCCATACTGAGATGTGCCTCTGAGGTATCTCAGCACATGCTTTGATTCCTTCCAAAACAACTTGGTAGGCTGAACCATAGCTTGACTCAACTGGTTCACTGCAAAGCACAAATATGGTCATGCATTCACTAGATACATCAAAGAACCCACAAGTTGTCAATAAACAATAGCAACTACTACCTCACCTGAAGTAGCATCCTCCTTCCTCCAGTTACCATCTAGAGGAGTCTGCATGGGCTTGCACTTCTCCATGTGAAATCGCCTGAGTATCTCACTGGCATACTTGCCTTGAGATGCAAACACTTCTCCATCCTTCTACCGCACTTCCATGCCTAGAAAGTAGTGCATAAGACCCATGTCTTTCATCTCGAACTCTCTTGCAAGGTCCTCCTTGCAAGACTTGATCAACTGATCATCACCTGTCAAAATCAAATCATCCACATAAAGAACAATGATCAATGGCTTACCTTCTATCATGATGTGGTAAAGTTTCGCATCTGCTTCACTCTTAGTGAAGCCCAACCCGGTGAAATAGCTGTCGATCCTAGTGTACCAAGCACGAGGTGCTTGCTTCAGCTCGTACAAATCCCTCTTGAGTCAACACACATGAAACTCACGATCGAAGGTCTCAAAACCTTTCGGCTGCTTAATGTATACCTCTTCCTCAATCTTCCCATTGAGGAACACAATCTTCACATCCATCTGATGGATCTTACAACCCATCTGAGCTGATGGAACCAACATCGATATGATAGATGAGTACCTTGCTACAGGAGAAAAAGTCTCATTGTAGTCGATCCCCTCGAGCTGTGAGAAACCACGGGTAACAAACCTTGCCTTATGTTTCTCAACACTGCCATCAGTTACCTGCTTTACCTTGTAAAGCCATCGAGAACTCACCACTGACTTATCCTGAGGTCTAGGGACAGCATCCCAAACATAGTTCCAAATGATAGAGTCATACTCCTCCATCATTGCATCAACCCAAACTGGTTGTTGCACTGTTTCCTCCAAAGAAGAAGGTTCGGTCCCTACACACTCCCCAACCAGGACCATGTAACCAGTGTACCGCTCGAGTGACCTCCTCTATCTGTGTTGAGAAGACGGTTGTCCCACATTCTCTCGTGCATCCAACATCAACCTATCAGCTTCCCTTGAGCATTTCCCCCATCTCTAGAAGACTCAGCATGAGTGGATGTCTCCACTCTCAGATCCTCTACATGCGGCTGCTCCGCATCAGTATGAGGCTCCTCCTCCTTAGGAGCTAAAAGTTCCTCCTCTGCATGCAACTTGAGCTGCCTCTCAAGTGATACTCGCATGGCTTTCTGCTTGTCAAACTTAAGATCTCTGCGTACCACTGTCCTCTGACTAGTAGGTAGGAACACCCGATAGTTGTGGGGTGTATTAGTGTACCCCGCAAGCATCCCCAACTCAGTGGTTGGATCTAGCTTCTTCCTGGCATCTTTGGTCACATGGTAATAAACCAATGATCCAAAGATCCTGAAGTGACTCACATCTGGTCGCTTCCTGGAAAAGGCTTCCATTGGTGTCTTATCCCCATTATACGGTGCGGGCTTCTGTTCTGCAAGTATACTATTGTATTGCATGCCTCAGCACACGAACGAAGTGGTAGGCTTTGGTCATGCAACATTGCTCGAGTTGCTCCCACAATCGATTTGTTCTTCCTTTCGGCCACCCCATTCTGTTGTGGGTTATGGGGTGTCGTCAACTCTTGTTTAATTCCTTTTGCTGCGCAGAAGTCGTTAAACTATTGGGATACATACTCTCCACCATTGTCACTATGCAAGTCCCTTATTTTCTTTCCATATTCTTTCTCTGCCAAGGCTTTAAACTCACAAAACCTTGAGAAGGTCTGATCCTTCTTCTGCATAAAGTAGATCCAACATCTATGAGAAAAATCATCAATAAAAATAACATAGTACCTTTGTTTAGCAGTGGAGGCTGTAGAGAATGGTCCATACACATTTGTGTGAACTCGCTCCAGGATTGCTCCAGCTCTACTGTCTCGATCTTGAAAGGAAGATTTCGCATACTTACCCAAGGTACAACCTTTGCATGTATCCGTCTGCTCCAGTTTTCCCTTGGGAAGTTAGGTAGAAATTTGTTACATGATCTTCAAGGCCCCATGGTGCAAGTGGCCCAATGTTCTATGCCATAGCTCACCAACATCTTGGCTCTGCACCATCTCTGCTTTGGAACTCAATGCAGCACAGTCGTCTACCTCTAGCTTGTAGAGATTCTTAACTCGAATCCCAATCCTCTTGGTCTGTCTAGTGCCGATATGCCTCAGGAATACCTTTCCTTTACTAAAGACTACATCATAACCTTTGTCTTCCAGCATAGCAACAGACACAAGATTCTTCTTCAGACCCGATACATACTTTAAATCAATCAAGGTACTGAAAAGATTCTTATCACCGGTCATGTGGAATGAAGGTCCACTTTCTAGGTACCAAACACATCCCACCATGGATGAAACCATGCATGCAATGAGAGAGAAATCCAATTCGAAGTGTGAGGCCAGTGCCTTACCATCTGATCCCTTCAAGGATCCCTTCTTCGATTTCTTCTGTGGACAATTCGTAGCATAATCGCCCACCTCATGACAATGAAAGCATCTCACTTTCGATTTGTCAAACTTCTTCCCACCATGGGAATAACTGGATTTGGAATCGGACGCCTTCCCTTTCCCTTTCCTTGCCTTATTTGCTAAGGTTATATTTTCTTCATCATCTTGCTTTGATAAAGATCCATCTTTAGTGCTTCTTCTTATCTCCTCTTGCATTAGATTCGACCAAAGTCATTCCCAATCTAGTAGTTTCTCTCTTCCATTTACCGAGTCTTAGTAGTTATGCCAGCTCTTAGGAAGACCGAGGAGAGCAAGACTCACCATGTCATCATCGGTTGTCATGATCCCTATGCTTCCAAGCTCATCCCTGCAAGTGGTGAGCTTGTTCAAATATGTAGAGATCGTGTCACGCTTTTCACACTTGATTTTCCGAAGCTTGTCTTTCAGTGCCAGCTTCCTCTAATCACTGTTGTTCTGATATAGATCCTTCAATGTTTTCCACATTGAAAACAATGTCTCCTTCCCATGGATACTCGAGACTATGTGGTCTCAAACTCCCTCCAGAAGGATTCTCCTCACTCTATCCACACATTTCTTCCATTCCACCAATTCTTGGGCATTAGCTGCCACTGGCTTGGGGACTTCTTGATCAATGAAGTCCTTTAGACCGTTGTCCTCTAGTACCGCTTCGATGCGATCCTTCCAAGCTATATAATTTGAGCTACCATCAAGGGCATACTTGACTCTTAAACCGTTGAACACCATTGGTGAAATTTGAGATGTGATAAGAATTCGAATTCTATAATCATGAACTTCAAACTTTGAACTTCTCCCTTCTTTGTATATTATTCTTCACTTTGATCACCTTTGCTCTAATACCATGTAGAAATTCCCATTGTAGATCACCTGATAATGCAATATACTAAAGCAAAATGCTTGATCTAGTTCTACAAACAAACTTGCGGAAGCTTAATCGATTTTGAGCAAGATCAAATAGAACATATATAACAGAGAATGAGAAATCAATCACACATGAAAAAAAAGAATACTTTGGGGAAAGCCTCAGCTAAAAACACTGATCTCTGTATTATCATACAAGTGGAAATATGTGTGGATTACACAAAGCTTTAGTTCACAAGCTATCCAGCTCTTAGTACAATCCCTCAATACAGCTCACAGACCGAGTAGACACAACATATGCCTTCCTCCAATCCTCCAAGCTTCCTATTTCCTTGCGCAATTTCTCCTTGGGTCCAATGTTGGCACCTGTGTGAATTGGCCTCACACACAACTCATCAAAATTAGAAATAACTGCACAATCCTCAAGGAATGAATTCCTTCTGCATGCAAGAGATACCCTCAATGGAATATTCCTGCAACTAATAGTACACTGTCTCATCATCTGATCTCAACTGGGTCTCTGACTAAACTGACATGCATGAGTTATTTATGGGAGAATATTCAGTTATCTGAAGTGCGACAATTACATGCATGCATGCATTAACTAACTGAACTCACAATCAGTTCAACAAACTGTTTGAACTAATCTAATTAGACTTAACTCAGTTAACTGAGCTAACTAATTACAACTCAAAGTACAACTCATCCTGATCTCCTTAATCAAGGGATAACTTCCTCAATCAAAGGGGAAATTATTACATGTCTTCACATAGACTTCATGTTTGATTTTCTACAACTAATTAACTCAAGATGAATTAATTAATTATTTTACAAACATCCGCTAAGATCAAATTTGAATTTTAGTTCTCAATTTTAGTTTAGGGATTAACTAAAATTGGAATGTATCCCGAAATGCTATTTATAGTAGTGCTATTTTTAGCATTTCTTGTTGCTATTTTCAACACAGTCTTCTACATCCAATTTGTAGAGGTTCTTCACCCAAAACTTGATCTGCTTTACTTGCCCTAAGGCTATGTGATGAAGGAAATCCTTTCCTTTGTTAAATATCACATCATAGCCACGTTCCTCCAACATAGCAACTGAAACCAAATTTTTATTTAGGCCTGAAACATACATGACATATTTTAATGTGAGAGGAGAACCAAACTCCCTTTGAAAAGTAATAATATTGATGTCAGTCGCGTTATACCTTCCATCATCTCCAATTTCGATGTGCATTCGAAGGTCCTTCTCCTCCAAGTCACTCAATAATTATTTGTTTCCAGTCATATGGAATGAGGCTCCACTATCTAGATACCACACACTACCCATCACTGATGTCACCATGCAAGAAATGAGGGTGAAATCCAACTCGAATTGTAAAACAAGAGCTTCACTTGCCACTCCTCCTAAGGGTTGCTTGTCATTCTTCTTATGTGAACACTTCATTGCATAGTGTCCTAGCTCATGAAAATGAAAACATTTAATCTTCGACAAGTCCTTCTTCTTGTTCCCCTGACTGGAATCTCCCTTGGATTGGAATTCCTTTCCTTTCCCTTTCTTCTCCTTTCTAGCTAAGGCACAATTGTCCTCATCATCATGCTTGGATGAGGTTCCATCTTTGGTGCTTCGCCTTATCTCTTCTGGCAACAAGTCGAACCACAAACACTCCCACTATGGTAGCTTCTCCCTCCCATTTACTGAATCCTGGTAGTTGTGTCAGCTCTTGGGAAAGCTTAGAAGTGCTAGGATGACCAGATCATCTTCAACAACTATAACACCAACACTTCCAAGCTCATCCCGACATTGGGTGAACTTGGTCAAGTATTTTGGTATTGTGTCACCCTTCTCCATCTTGATTTTCTTGTTCGTGTCCTTCAATTCCAACTCCTTGTGGTCACTGTTATTCCGAAACAAGTCTGTCAAGGCCTTCCACATTGCATATGGAGTCTCCTTCACACGGAGGTGCGAGACAATATGATCTCGAACTCCTTCTATTATGATCCTTCTTGCCTTTGCAATACATTTCCTACACTCCGCCAGATCTTCAACATCAGTTGTTGGAGGCTTAGGAATATCTTTGTCTATGAATTCCTTCAGTCTATTGTCTTCCAACAATGCCTCCATCATATCCTTCCAAGTAATATAGTTCGAACTACCCTCAAGGGCATATTCAAGTCTCAATCCGTAGAACGACATCATGTTGGCTCTGAAGAATGATACTGCAAATTTGATTTAACTTGCAAAAGTCAAACTCGTATTCTCCTCTCCTAGAGTGATATTTGCTCCAATACCATGTAGAAATCCCTTGTAGATTCAAACTGCTAATTGTAATTTACTAAAATAATAAACTTGAATCTACTCTACTCATTAGCGGAAACAATTAAATGATCGTGAAATCACGAAGCATACAAGAGAAAGAATTCAATCAACACATCGCACAATGATTTCCTAGGGAAATCCACAACTAAAAACCCCTGCTATCTTTATATTGCATTAGTCAAAAAATATGAGAAGATTACAATGATTTGCTCAAGCCCAAGCAACCTCTACACTATCTCTATCTGTCACACTGCTTCCTAGACAAGCCTAGGCTAATACTTAACCAAATTTTGGCTTGCCCAAGTCCCTATTTGCTTGCGTTTTTTTCTTGGGAATTATCCCCCTATTAATTAGTGAAATTCCTTAATTGGAATTGTGCAATCCTCATAGGCCTTCCTCTGACTACATGCACCAACTGTACAATTCAAATGATTATACAACTAATAGTACATTGTCCCTGAATTCCAATATCAACTGGGTAACTCTCAGATCTAACATGCATGAGTTATTTATGAGTGAATAATCAATTGACTAGTTGAACACATGAAGCAACACCCCACTCTTTGACCTCCTACTAGTTCCTCCATCAGTTGGAACTATTTTATTTGACTTTAACTCAGTTAAACTAAATTAATTAATTACAATTCAAAATAAACTCAACTAGGGCTCCTATAATGTACGAGACACTCTACATGACTTAAGTTAGACCCTCAACTCGAATTAATTGAACCAACTAAGTCAAATTAACTTAGTTAACTCGTAGAATTTGCCTTGTGATGTGGAATTACAATTTTATTCCTAATTTAATTCAAGGACAAAATTAAATTAGGTTTTTCTTGTTGCATTTTCAACACATTGAATTTCAATAACCAACAATTTTCTTCTATAAAGCAAACCGTTTTTTGGGAGACTTTTGTACAAGATTAGGAAGGTGCCTAGCATCATGGAATAATAGTATAAGGCTCTTATAACACCATACTTTTGACCCCTAGCTTATGCATGTATATGCAATGATGAAATGGGTATAAACCAAACATATGTAGTCTAAGTAAAGAATAATTGTTGACTTTATAAATATGCACATCGAGATACAATATAAAGACCGCTAAGTTTGCAAATGACGAAGGAAAAGAAAACGACTGAGTCTGTGAGGGAGTAATAAAGGGTACTAGGGGGATAAGAGTAATATTTTTTTATTACTCACATTTAACCTAAGTTTTTTAACCTTTACTTATACTCACCAAACCATTCACCTACCTTGGGATTAGTTGCCCAAAAGATATATATGTAAACTTCTCATGCAAGCACATGGCCTTTTTTTTTAACAGGGACGATTACATTTTTATTAATTCCAAAAAAGTAGGGCTAAAATGCCTTGGTATTATAGAGAGAAGGGGCAACTCTTTAACAAGATCTCCCTATACATACTTCCCAACAGCTATAGAGAGAAGGCTATATTTGTTTATTCATATTGCACTGATAGTATAAATTATTACAAACTAACAAAGGAGAAAGTTATATCTACAATCCATTGGTCATTGCATCTAAATTGGTGAACTGTTGGTGCACCTTGAAAATGGCACTTTTCTTAGAGTTTCTAGGTGTGGTTGATGGAGCGCTCCTGTATCAAGGGTTGGTTGAAGTTTCAGTTTTTTGATCCTGAGTTTTTGGCAACCTTCCTTTCCTGGATCTCAATGCATTCTTCCACCCCTCCAATCCAACTGTGATGTGCATCAATCACCTTGTGGAGGGTGTGCAAAGCCTTCTTAATGTGGATGCAACATTAATTTGTTTTATTAATCGCCTCTCTGAGTGAGGCTGCTCCAGCGTGCAAGTACCCGATCTCCATTTGACATTCTTCATTCTATTTTTCTACAATTCCTTAACTTGCTCCAGCTCAGCTTTAAGGGAGGAACAGTGGTTGCAATAGGGATTGGAAGACATGGAAATATTGTCTGGGATAGATAAAGGAGTGTAGGGTAGCAAAGGAGTATGGATAGGTCAAGAGCATTATGGGAGCTCAGTGTGAGGTGCAACTAACAAGAGGAGTTTAAATGAACATAATTTTTAAGCGATGTGAGATCCAAGGGATTGAGTACTCTGCGTTGGATCAAACAAGATGATGTAAAAGGGATTGCCTTCTGAGCAAATAATCCTATGAGGATGCTCAAATCTGTAGAAGGGGATGTGATTCGACATAGAAGGACTCTTGTGTTACCTGAGTTTCCATGGGAGCCAACTTTGATGTGAGAGATTGTCTCAACTTCAAAGGAGGTAGAGATTGTTTTCATGAGGAGAATGTGTTCAAAGCACATGGTTAGGGAATTTGAATACACCATAGGTCATTATTTTTTCGAGCCTCTCTTTAGGGTCACTAGCAAGCTTGATTTTCATGGTAATCTACTGCTACATTATTTTCTCTTAGCACATGGAAGAAACTCATGATCCCTAGGTTAGCTAAGTTATGTCACATACACACTAATATTTGGCATATATCTACCTTTTTAGGTTGGGAGCTATGGACCAATTGATGGATGAGCAGTGCAAAGTCTCCTATCACAATGGGATTTCAAATTCAAATTCCAAGCAAAGTTCCCATAAGAATATTGTATGTTTTTTTTCTATATTGTTAGATTCATAGACAAGGCCCCATTCATAATTTGCCTGTTCTTTCCCTTTAGGATCAATTATGACTCCCCTGGCCCCTGTTATACCTGGATATCTCTTTAATGCAATGTGAAAGAAGAGACAGGCTCAATCGTGTTCTTCTAACTAGTTCTTAAAAGCCCTATCTTTCAATCAAATTGTCCAGTTAAGGGGAGTGGGAAGGATTCTAGGGGGATTATGCGTGATATAAGGAATTTCGCCCAAAACAAATTGAAACCACATTAATTCTCTCACCCACAAGCTATGTTGGTGAAATTTTTCGTTTCCTTTTGAGAGAATGTTTTCAATGGCAAGACCTCAAACCTTGGCCAAAAACTTTCTTTGCTCTAGATTCTTGTAATAAAAAATGTTTTTATTCATAACTAACTAGAGTTGCCAACAAAGGAATCCTAGAATGCTTAGCCATAATCGATTTAAGAAGTTTTTCTTTTTAGGGGAATAGGGATAACTTGAATTCCATTGTGCAAAGAAGTTAGTGATGTTCACTTTGAAATTTATAATCACAGGGAGGGGATGGGACAAAGCCTTAAAAAACTTTTGAGAGAAGGGACAAGAGAGAAACAAATGTTGGATTGTTTCCTCAACGCTCATGCAAAAGGAGCATCTTGATGGGCCTTATGTTTTTTGTTTTCTAATATTTTTAGTTGTTAGAGTTTCCCCCCTGAGGAGGGTCCAAATAAATAGCTTGACCCTAGGTAGACTTTCAACTTTCCAAACTACCCTCCAATAAGGCCACACAGGTTGTTGCTCTCTATCTCCTTGAAGTGCACTAGGTCTTTAGCTACTACATTTCTTGAATAAAGGAGAGTTTTGGTTTTCTCAATATATTGTCTCCCCAGAAATTGACCTCACGCTTGCCTCCAGGAATTCTAGATGCATGGAGTTGAATGAGGAGAAATAATTTTTTACATAATTTCAAGGTTGAAGTACAAGGCCTATTTGGGATCTGAGTTTGAAGAAGTTGTTGACAAGTAGAGTTCAAATATTTCCCCTCAATTACATTCTTCCACTAAGCAGGCCCGTCGGTGATGAGTCTCCACAATTTTTGCCCTCATCACTAAATTCATTAGATTAGGTTGCTTTATAGCTATCCCCCCTCGATCATACAGGGCTACCACCTCTTTCCAATTGAGGAGATTCAATTTTTTGGTGTTTTTCCTGCCTTCCTGCCACAAGAAAAATTATTAGGATGAGCTCATTTTTTTTTTTGTGTACAAGTTGGTGGTTGCAAAATTGCATATTGATATATGGAAAGGGTTAATAAGATGGATTTGATTAAAATGACCCTGTGTGCTAAGTTTAACCATTGCACTCCTCATTTTTTTAGTTTCCTCTCCATTTTATCAATGGTTTCATACCAAACCTCATCCTTCACATTTTTCTTAAAAATTGGCATTCCTAGATATTTGAAATGAGTTCATTCTGAATTATAAGGGATCTCAAGGATTTTAGAGATGCAACTAAGGATTCTAGGAGAGTTGTTCTAACCATATATACTACTCTTAAGCTTGTTGACAAGTCCTCCTGATACTTCTAAGAACTGATCCAGAGTGTTCTTGAATCTCCTGGCTACAATGGTAGATGCTCCTTCGATTAACAACATATCATCGACGAACTTGGAATGATTTATGCTTTTAAATCCTTTGCTATAGTGTGTTCCTGTAATTAGCCCATTTTTTCTGCCATGCTCAAGTTTCCTATTGAGGGATTATCCCATAATGATATAGAGGAAGGATGATAGTGGAAATATGTGCCTTATTCCCTTAGTGCTCTAAAAGATTTGCCTCGGTATATCATTTACAAGGGGATCTTACTATGTCAAAGGCATTCACCATGTCGAGCTTGAGAATGAAGCCTTGTTCTTCTCGAGAGAAGATGGAATGGATGGCTTCCTATAATAGGAGAATATTATGAACAATCTGTCTTTTCTGAATGGAACCACCTTGGCTTTCAAAGATCAGCCATGGGAGAAGAATTTTGAGTTGATTTGCTAGAATTTTAGTTAGAAATTTGTATGAGGAATTGCATGAAGAAATGGGCCAAAATCTATTGAAATTATTTGGCCTGGTTTCTTTGGGAATTAAAGCTAGGAAGGTCAAATTGGTGTTACCTCCTACTTTGTGCTTCTATTGAACCCATTGAATCATCTTAAGGAGATATTTTTTTATGAGATCCTAATAAGAATGGTAGAAAGCTATGGTCAATCCATTTGGCCCCCATGCTTTTTTCTGGATGTGGGCTTGAGTATGCCCACTTCAATTTTGCTTCTACCATTGGCTATGTCAGAGCTGCATTAACTTCTCCAAATACCATTTTTGGAATTGTCCTAAGAATTTCTTCAAAGTTGGCAGGGGTTTTGGATCTACTATCAATAATATTTTGAAGTGTTGGTGTGCTTCTTCCTTGATCTCTTCTTTCCCTTCTATTAGGATATTTCCTTCTCCAAATATCAAATCGACCTGATTCTTATTCCTTCTAGCTTTTTCTTGGTTGTGGAAGAAATTTGTGTTCTTATCACCAACTGAATCGAGAGACTCCTGGATTTGATCTGCCAACTTTCCTCTTCTATCCTGTTAATTTGGTGTAATTTCCAATAAAGGTATTTTTCTTTATCTTGTATATTTGTTGTGTCATCCTTGTTTTCCAACCTTGCTCGCGCATTAACTAATTCATTTTGAAGGTTGATTTTCTCCTGAGCCGGGTCTCTGTAGCTCGATTTTTCCCATCTTTTTCATGCAGTTTTAACAAGTTTCATCTTTGACTTCCAAATGTAGCTAGGGGAACCATTGACTTTGGTACACCAAGCTAGATGAATCACTCATTTGGCATCCTCATTGGTGGACCAAAGAGGGTTGTATCGAAAGGGGAGTGGTCCAAGGTTGATGTTATCGCCGAAGATTAAAGTGATAGGTCTATGATCATATGTAGTTGTTGGAAGAATTTTGGAGGATGTCGTTCCAACACCTACGATGAGACCAGTGTGGATTATGAAACGATCTAGTCTTTCTTTTATGTTTCTTGAGCCTATGCGCCTATTGCTCTAGCTATAATTTCCCTTCTTTGGCTTGACATCCATTAATATATGCTCAATCATTACCTCCTCAAGCTTGTCTCTGCTTAGATATGGATGGAATAACCCACCTCATTTGTCTCCAACATTCATATCTGGGTTAAGATCTCCACTTAGTATGACATGTTGATTATCTTTAGCTTCTAAATTGCTTACAAATGAGGTCCCACACTGTTCTTTATCTATATAATGCACAAGGGCATAGATGTTGTATATTATGAGATCACTCCCATTTCTTTGTTATGAAAATCAGTCTTGATCCAGTGTTGATCTCTATAAATTCTTTGTATATCCATGATTTCTTGATTCCATATTGTGAAAATACCTCCTGATGCCCATCTTGCACTAATTGTTGCTTCTTTGTAGTTCCTAGTCATCTTGATTATTGATGACATTTTCTCCTCGCTAAGCTTGGTCTCCTAAAGAAGCATAACTACAAGGTTTTCTAATTTAATTAGGTATTTGATTGCATTGGTTTTCATCGCATGCCCAAGGTCTCTGCAGTTCTAGGAAACCAAGGTCATTATTTACCTTATGAGGGGGTGGCAGATTCCTTTCCTTTCCCTGCTTGAGACTGAGTTTCCTTCATTACTAGCCCTTTATCTAGATATGTGTCCATTGTTTGTTGAACACCCACTGCCATGTATTTTTGCATTACTTCATCTCAAACTTATTTGTTAGTTTTCCTTGTAGTTTTCTTTCGAAGCATCTCTAGTGGTGTGAGAGCCTCTTTAGTTTTAGTTCTTGTTATAATCCCTGCAAAGGAGGATGTTGAGGAGTTCAAGGGGGCATGAGGTGCTTTAGTTTGAGGGGGGATAAGATCTAAGAGGGTGAGATTATATGCGTGGGGGTTAGCTAATAGGATGGGGGAGGCGAGGCATTGATTTGATCCCTTTTAATAGAGAAGGGGAGGGGATAAGTCATAGTAGGTGGATCTTCAAAAACTTTTTCTTCTTCATGCTCGGGGGTGGTGGTTGTGGGTTCATCTAGATTTGGATCAACGAGTATATTAGCTAAGGATCCAAAATAACTGGAGGAAGAAGGCTGTGAGATCCCAGCGTGAGGCATAGGGTTGACATTGGAAGATGGGGAAACAAAATGAGAGGGTCTTGAATGAGGGTGCACTGATTATTTAGTGGATTTATTGGGATTGTTGGAATTTTTGCACTTTATGGTTTCTCAATTTGTTTCTTAAGCCTCTTGTGATTCCTTTATTGATTGCTTTAGACATCTATTAGAAAAATGATTGTATTCATGGCATACCTTACACTTGAATGGAAGTTGTTCATAGTTGAGCTATTGAATGTGCACCCAACTGTCTACCATGATCTTCACTGCTTCTGGTATCTCTTTGGCTATATTGACTTCTACACAGATCCTTGCACATGCATGCATATCCTTCTTTGATTCAATTCAATCAATATATTTCTTGATTGCATTACCTATGGATCTTACTAATTCGTCTCCCTAATAGTGTAAAGGAGGACAAGGAAGGCGCACCCAGACCGAAACTGCACTCAGTATGTCGAACTCAAAATCGAAGTCTATAGTATGTCAATTTAAATAAAGTCCTTTTGAATCCATAAAGTATGGTATGTTCCTAAAGGTCAGGTCACAATCTTCCTTGGATTCGAAGTAAAAGGTGAAATATCCTCTTCCACAAAAAAAGACCAAAATTTTCCCTTGTATTTTCAGAGCCCAATTGCACTATATCTATTTTTGCACAGTTTTTGGTGAGGGCCAGAGTCTCATGATTTTTCCAACCAATCCTTGCTTGGCTAGAGAGAGAGCTACTTTGCGTGGTATGTAGGTCTATCTCAAGGGTTGAATCCATCCTCTTGACGAACTTGGAAACTGAAGGGTGCTACCAAGGTCGTCCAATGAAGAATATGAGGTTCAAGAATGCGCGAGCAGTTGGATTGGGAGAAGGCAAGGAGGAGGGAATCACCCCAAAAAGAGCAGTCTCTAGAGGGGTCATCGAGCCAATATGAAATAGAGAGCGATGCAAGGACCAACACAACAGTCCCTGCAAAGTCATATCACTTGTTCTTCTCAAGTTTCTCCAATAAACACCAAATTTTAATTATCCCAACATATTACAAATGTAAAAATTACTTGTTTTGAAACAAATCTATTACTACATGTGGCATTTTGTTACCATACAAATATAGTCTGTGATTTTGGGTATGCAAGTATGCTAGTTGTTCGTAATTCTTTTGGTTGTTTTGCTTTGCATTTAGGATGCCATAGTTCATGACAATGATACTTTGTGAAAACTACGGTTGAGTTATGGGTGATGATTGAGATGAAGAGGAAATTAATTAACAGCTAAAAATAACTATTTTCTAGTCATAGATATTCCCTAGTTACCCTGTGTTGGAGTATCATAGGGAAGTGAGATGGCCTGAATGATTCTTTAACAGAGAAGGGGATCTCATTCCTAGTGTTGTATAAGATGAAAGGAAAAAGTACTTGGGATCGTGAGAAATGAGAAAATGTAAAACATTAGTTCTATTTACATGTAAGTTTTGGTGATTTGGGCTCATTGGGAGATACTAGAGCTAAGCCATGGACTTTCTCCCTTGTGGATTCATAATACTGAATTGGGGGGTGGTCTATAAGACAAGGAGAATATGTGTGATAAAGAGCACTAGGGTGGAACGTTCTTCATTTGTTACAAGTTGATGAATAATTCTTAAATATATAATTATTCCTTCATTGTTTATGAGCATGAGAACATTAATATTTTTATAAGTGCAAGGATTAGTAGTTATTTTATGGTTTTCTTTCACGTGAATGAGTTTTAATTTATCTTACGTGAAATGAATTGCATTTTTCTAAGGTGGTTCATAGATGGCAAGTTGTCGCTACATCTACGGGAAAATCCAGGCAGATCAACTTGAAGAGATCTACCCATTGGTCAAACAAACAGGGCCTAACATTAAGGGAATCGAGGAGATTTGACCCCATGACCTCCCAACTAGCAAGGTACTTATCAATAGGACCCCAACCAACTGATCTAACCCTTGGGGCTTAAAATGAATTGCCTTAAACAACTCACATTCATATTTACATGCTCAGAAATTGAATCATTACTTATGATTGCATTAATTCCACATCAAAATGCATGTATGATGTAATTGGAGTTGTTTTGGAGTACCACATCACCTTAATGGCATACATAGGTGATTGAGTATGTTATAACTATGTTATGAAGGTTTGGTATAATAATTGTTCATGGCATCAATGCTTATAACTTAGGATCATAAAAGACAACATGCCACCATTTATTTTCTACAATGAGTTTTGTAAGCCTAAACAGAAAGATATATAATTACATTGGACAAGTATATGTAGTGTTGTTATTATCATTGTCTATAGGCATTTTTTTGTAGGATAAATGGATCCTTTTATTAATAATTAAAAAGTTAGATATATCTTGGATTCCCAAAAGAGGACTAAAATCTAAGAGATTTTTGAGACTAGCAAGTTGCCTACCAATAACATATAATCAAAAATTGACTATGACAATCATGACCACATGGAGAAATCCTTGATGATTTGAGACTTCAAGGGGAGAAATGATCCATATTTATGAAGGAATGAAATGAAATAAAATTTTAAACAAAAACACAGAGATACATCGAAACATAACTTCAATTAATAAATAGTAATTGTTGAAAATTGTTTACATGCGGAAAGGAAACAAACTAACTCGGGTTATGGTAGCTTATCTCTGAGAAGAGATGTGATGACTACATGCCTTCTAAACTATGTTACAATGAGCCTCGAAGGCCTTTTTATCATGAAGAAACATTGAGAAACCTTAAACATCCAAAAACATAACCCTAGGAGATGAAGTGCCAAAAGATATGGGCCTTGATGGGTTTTGTTGGAATGTCAACTTCCCTGGGTTATAACTTTGGCATACGATTTTTGTTGGCATGCACAATAGCTCGTTAGAAAGGTCTATTCGAGGACAACAACTTTCGACTAAAAATCTGGCGAAATTTCTTACATGGCTTACTGCTATTACATGTAGCATGTATTTGTATGTGTATTTGTGGTTCGAACCTAATCAAAGACTCACATTTTCCTGTTTCCCAAAAAAATGTCATTCAGAGCCTCAAAATGACTTTGGAAGTTCATAACCCAAAAAACTGTGAAAAAATAGAAAACTACCAAAATAGGAAATTATGCTGAAATTAGGAAACCGAAAGGAAACAGTGTTGGGGGTCAGATTGGAATAGGCAGGTGGACACTAATATCCACTTGTATCAATCCTCCCCCCTTAGGTAGCAATGGTCCCCATTGCATTGAATGCCTCCATGAGATGGGGAAACTTCTATTGAACTTGGTCCCTGGCGAATCACTTGCCTTGGTGCAAGAGCCAACCAACTTTGACAACCCTATACAGTTGGATCCTTTGTTGCTGAGTGTTCTTAATCTATGTGTCCATGATTCGATTAGTTGTGGCATGTTCAATGCAATCTGGATTGAGTTTTATTGGTGTCATCTGCTCAACAATGTCTGATGTGTCCAACAATGGTGGAAACTATGGCCAAAGGTGATCCACATTGAATATTGGGTCTAGGCCAAGGAATGGGGGGATACTTAGCTTGAAATCATTATCATCCACAACCTTGGTGATGGTGTAAGGCCCGTATTGAAGCGGTCAAAGCTTCCAATGGGTTCCGACAAGGCGTTCCTTCTGTAAATGCAACCACACATTGTTGCCCACTTGAAACTTATGTGGCAGCTGATACTGATCATGACATTATTTATACTTGGCATTGGCCTTATCCAATATATCATGAACCTACTGGTGGATGTGATGATCCATTCAATAGATCTTGTGGCTTTATTAGCTTCAGACTAAACATGTGTAGATTATGGCTGTGTAGTTGAAAGGGGCATTTCAACATCAATGGAGCACAATGGTTGAAATCCTAGGCCCACTTGAAAGGGTTTGTGTATAGTCGAGCTAAGGAGAGCTCTATTATAGCTGTGTTCCTCTTAGGGAAGACTCCCATCCCATGTTCGTGGATGCTTGGAGTTGTACATGCGTAGTGTATGCACTATCGCCCTGTTGATGATCTCTGTCTAGCCATTAGTCTGAGGATGGAATGCAGTTGATTTGGTGAGCTTGGCGTCCAACAATGACCATAGGATTTACTAGAATGTGCTCAGGAAACTGTTATCCTGATCTGATATAATGGTTTGTGAGATCCCAAAACGTACCCACACTCATTCGAAGAAGAGATTGACAATGTCTTTTGCTATGATGCTTTTCTCGTAGGCAACCAATATAGCCATCTTAGAAAATCTATCAACGACCACAAATACAAAGTCATTACCATGCTTAATAGAAGGAAGGTCGGACATATAGTCCATGGACATGGATTTCCAAGGTTGTCCAAGAGTAGGCAGAGGAATGCACATGCCTTGCTTCTTAATGGTTCGCTTGGAAATGGCACATGCAATGTAGGATCTGAGATATTTTCCAACGTTCGGTCGGATTTTTCGCCAATAAAAATATTTCTGCAGTATTGCCTCTTTTTTCTCCACACCAAAGTGTCCTACGACCTAACTGTAGTGCACCTCCCAAATCAGCTTGGCACAATCACTTGAATGAACACAAAGGTGCCCCAGGTAGCATAACCATGCGTTCCAGAGGTGGAAGTCTAGTACTTGCTTTCCATCCATCAACATCTGGTATGTGGTGGCAAATTCTTAATCATTTTTGTATAACTATGGCCATCCAGAAGTCTCGTGCTTGCAAGAGTTGAAAATAATGGTCAGTGCCAAAAACATGGGCCAACTGAGGCAATCTTCAACATTATTAGTGTTTCCCTTCTTATATTTAATGTTCAAATGGATTTTTTGGATATATGTGGACCATTTTTTATGGTGATCATTCTCTAACTTCACTTGTGTCTGCATAAACTAAAGAGGTTGGTGATATGTGTGGATGATTGTCTCCTTCCCCAAAATGTAACGTTTCCACTGCTGGCAAGCCTGCACGATGGAATACATATCCTTGTCATAGGTAGGGTATTTATGAATAATATTAGAGAGTGTCTCACTGTGACATGCCATCAGATGCCCTTGCTAGGTGAGAGCTGCACCAATAGCATAGTCGAAGGTATTTGTCTCAATTTCAAATGGTTATTACAGGTCTAGCAATGTGAGCATTGGCGCAGAGCAAAGGCAGTGTTTTAACTCAACAAATGCCTTCTGTTGTCGCTTAGACGAAAAAAATTTACTTTTTCTCCACCCTTGCTAACTTGTCTTCAAGGTCAAGTGATAGGAGAGAACCCCAACACAAACCTTCGATAGAAATTGGCAAGGCCCAAAAAGTTGTGAAGCTTTGTTAAAGTTGTCGAGGTTGACCAATCTCGAATGACTTGGATCTTAGTTAGATCCACATGCACGCCTTTCTCATCAGTAATGTAGCCCAAATATTGGACCTGGTTCATGCCAAAGGAGCATTTCTCCAAGTTGGCACATAGTTTGTGTTGCTGCAAGATTTGAAGGACCTGCTGAATATGTTGCAAGTGCTTTGCCCAATTCTTGTTGAAGATGAGGATGTCATCCACATATACAACCACAGAAAAGTTGGTGAAAGGCCACAATATGTCATCCATATGCCTCATAAAAGTTGCAGGGGCATTTGTCAACCCAAAGGGCATGACCAACCACTTAAAGAGGCCCTCCTTGGATTTGAAGGTGATCTTCCATATCTTTGTGGGTTCTATTGGAACTTGATGATAACCATACTTCAAATCAATCTTGCTTAAGTACTTGCCCCCCTTGAGTTGGTTAAGAAGGTCATCAATCCATGGGATCAGGTATTGTTCTTGACAGTGATTTTATCCAGTGCCTGATAATCAATGCAACATCTATAGGTCCCATCTTTCCTCTGTACGAATATAATTGGGCTCCCATAAGGTGAGGAACTTGGTCAGATGTGCCCTTCTTTGTAGCAACTTCTAGATTTGTAGCTTGATTTCCTCATTTTCCATAAGAGAATGACAATATATTGGTCCATTGGGTAGAGGTGCTCCAAGAGTTAGATCGATTGAATGCTTGACTTGATAGTGCAAGGGTACCCTTCTGGGTGAGGAGAAGATGTCCTTATACTCTTCCATGACATTATCAACTTGCTTCTGCTGTGTGGAGGAATCATTTCTAGGGGCCATGGATGTGGCCGTGATCTTCCCCTTACTTTAAAAGTGAATAAGAAAGGAAAACAAAATTCTTGGTTTGGGAGATGATCTTACTACATTGCGTAGCAGAGATTAAAGAAATGGTGGTAGGTGGGGCTACCTCTGGTATCCTGTATAGTTTTCTTCCCGAAGTAATAATAACACTAGGAGGCTTGGACTCATACATAACATGATGCTTCCATAAGTATGGTTGACCTAATAAAACATCAAAAAAATTCAAGGGGAGCAACTTCACACAATACCTCGTCCATGAAGGGCTTGATGCTGTAGGGAATGCAACATTGTTAGTTGACGCAAAGATATCGCCCTTAATGAAGCCACTCGATGGTGTATGGCTGCGAGTGTGGTGTGGTTGGCAAACCCAACTGCTTAACGATCTCTATTGATATGAGGTTCTTTTGATTCCCACTGTCAACACTGAACTGTGGTGGAGAACCCTTCACCCACATCTGTGAGTCAAAGAGACGCTCCCCCTCCTCTGGATCTTCGGGCTCAATCTTCTGGACCTTGGTGGTGGCAACGACGACACTGGGTTCTGCATCAATAATCTGTTTCCCCTTGTTAGGTTATGACTCATAATCAGAACATGCATATGACTTCGAAGCTTTTAGCTTGGACGCTAGTGGATGCTTAGTGTGACACTCATTTTTGTTGTGGGTGGGGCTCTTGTGGAACTTACACCACTTTCCTGTGTCCTTCTTTGTCTTTGTGGTGCTATTATTTACTTGTGGCTTCGATGGGTTGTCTTGGGTCACTCCACTTTGGCTCTGTCCTTCGTTCTATGGTTTGGAGATGCCTTTTCCATGCTTTGAATTCGCATATCCAAAGTCTCGCTTCTTCCTGTTTAAATTTATGATCAATCTTAATAAAATATTGGTATGTTGTGCCAAGCAAGGAGATGTCTAGGGACTCCATTTTTGCTTGGATGTATTTCTGCAGACAACCACAATACATGAGTGCTAGATGCCACTTAGAATCCTTGATACCCAACTTCTTGCGTAGGGTATGAAAGAAAATTGTGAACTTTTACATGTCTTGGTTCCTCCTCATCCCGTTGTTCACAATAAGTTTCCTACTAGTCGTTGACATGGGGAGCGATTTTAAAGAGTGCAAAAGTAATCTTTTTCCTATCGTAAAAATTATGGACCGAAAGAATATCCTTCCAATAGATTTAACCATATATCTAGAGCATCTGCATCTATCTATCCCTCAAATATAGGAATTTCAAAGTCAACTTGTACCTTAATAGGGGTAGTTCGTCTAAAGTGACTGTTGGATGAAGATGCTTCACCCGCTAATACAGGTTGAAGGATTTGGGAAAAATTATCCATCATCTCATTCCTTTGTCGCTCTAGGGCCTCTTTAAGCAATAATTTGAAAGCATCTCCTGCTCCCTCGTCTTTCTTTTCTTCCACCATGGGAGGTCGTCAGTGTCAGTGAGGCCAATCTTGCAAGGGTTCAACTAGTCCAAGTCCTAACTACTTATACCCCGACCTTGTTGGGGACATGCACAAAAATAGGGAAAGAGAGGACTACTTTGATACCACTGATCCAAATTTATGAAGGAATGAAATGAAATACAAATTTAAACAAAACACAAAGATACAATGAAACATAACTCCAATTAGTAAATAATAACCGTTGAAAATTGTTTACATGAAGAAATGAAACAAACTAGCTCGGGCGATGGTAACTTATCTCTGAGAAGTAATCTGATGGCTACATGCCTTATGAATTGCATTATAATGAGGGTCGGAGGCCTTTTCATAATGAAGAAACATTGCAAAACCCTAAAAAAAAAAAAAACAACAAACAAAAAAAAACAAAACAAAAAAAAAACAAAACCCAAACCTAACCTTAGGAGATGAAGAACCAAAAGGTATGGGCCCCGATGAGGTTTGTTAGAATGTCAACATCCCGGGGTTGTAACTGTTAGGTCCCTATACTACTAGTGTAACCCCTTATTGTTATTAGTACAACCCCCTTATTATATTGTTGTGCCCATGTAGTCCCCATATTTTTATTATTGTGCCCCATAGAAGCCCACTATTGTTATTATTGTGCCCTTAGATTATTATTTTTATGTCGGCTTTGCTTATATTATGACCCCTTAGACTCCTATATATAGAAAGGAGGTCTTGTCATTTGCATGTTCATTTGTGTAATGTAAAGGAGGTTGCCCCCTCGAAGAGGCTGAATTCTAAGGTGTTGATCTATCTTTTCTATCTTTTTGTGAGCTGGTTTCATACCATTTGGTATCAAAGCTTTGGATTCTAGGGTTTCGCTGCTACAAACAGGTCATCGTGGAATTTTCGCTATAACTTTGTTTCTGCGATGTTTCAGAAGTGAAAAATAAAACCCATTTGAGATGAAATCGCGCTGAACCTCGGGTCTAAATTTCATATCTTTTCTTGCTATATTTTCAGAGATATGATCAGAGGAAGTCAACTATTTTGCAGACTCCCGAATTACATTCCAAATAGGTCACCTTGGGAAAATCGTCATAAATTTATCTCTGAGCATCATATTGAATTTCCGTAACAAGTTGCAGAAAGAGGACTTCCTTTTGTTTTATGTATATCAGTTTCAGGTACTAAGGTTGAAACAGTGAGACGTGGCACGTCGTACCAGTTCGCTCTATTGAACTAGTCTATAATCAGGTCACCGTGGGAGATTTGGCATAACTCTTTCTTGGATAATCAAATATTGATCAGACTTATGGCGTTAGAAAGAGAACGCAGAGAGCTACCGCAGGAATAAATTTCAGAACTTGGAGATCTGAAATTATAGAGTTACTGTCGTTTCAAGATCGAGCTACTAAAATCAAGAAAAGGCGATATGAAGAAGTTTGATGGCAAGGATCTGGTAAATTGGATACTACAGATTGAGCAATATTTTGGTCTACAAGGTATACCACTGTTACAAAAGGTATGTATTGCATCTTCATATTTAGAACCGGATCAATTTTTATGGTATAAAGGGCTTTGTTCTTGTAAACAACTTGTTACATGGTCAATTTTCACGGAGGAAATGATAGCACATTATGAGGATACAAAGAGCAACACTTTCTTTAGAGCAACACCACAACAATTGGAAGAAAAAAGAGCAAAAGGGCTTTGTTACAAAGTGGAAAGCAAAACTATGGCAACAAGTAATTCTACCCCTCACAACTATAAAGATGGAAGTGTTGTTTCTCCTAGCCTTCCACAACGTACAAGGGTTACACCACAAGAATTGGAAGAAAAAAGAGAAAAAGGGCTTTGCTACAATTGTGATAACAAATACATTAAAGGTCATAAGTGTGCCGAGAAGAAATTATTTTACATTGATTGTGGAGAGGAGGAAGAAAAGGATTAGGGAATGTCAAAAGAAGAGTATATACACGAGGAACCAACCCCAGAGAAAGAAGAAATGAATCTGACCATGTCTTGTAAAGCATTGGAAAGAATTACTACTCATCAATCTCTTAAGATAGAAGGACATATCAAGAAGTGAAAGACCACATCAAGAAAGAAGAAATGAATCCGACCATATCTTGTAATGCACTGACTAGAATTACCACTCCTCAAACTATCAAGATAGAAGGACATATTAAGAAGAAAAATGTTCAAGAAGTGAAAGATCACATCGAGCATCAAGAAATGAATCTGACCATATCTTGTAATGCATTGGAAGAAATTACCACTGCTCAAACTCTCAAGATAGAAGGACATATCAAGAAGAAAAAGATTCAAGCATTGAAAGATCACATCGAGCATCAGCAACAAGTTCTCCAACTTTTAAAGGATACTGCCACTTTGGTGCATAATCGAATGAAACAATAGGCAGATAGAAGTTTTGATGTAGGCGATTGGGTATTTTTACGTCTACATCTCAGGCAAGTTATTTATGAGAAGGAAATGTTGGCTATACTACATGCACTTAAGAAATGACGACCTTACCTAATGGGAAGACACTTCAAGGTAAAAATGGATCATGATAGTCTTAAATACTTTTTAGAACAAATATTATCTTTAGAAGAACAAAAAAATGGGTCACAAATATGTTGGGTTATGACTTTGAAATCATCTACAAAAGGGGAAGAAAAATGTTGTTGCAGATGCACTCTCAAGAAAGGATGAGGATGTAGAAGCATTGTTTTGTGCTATTTCTATTATCCAAACAAATTGGATAAATGAAGCAAGGGATGAATGGAAGAAGGACGAAGAAGTGTGGCCACTCATTCAAAAGTTGAAGATCCCAGTTCAAACAATATTACCAAAACTTGACGAGGAAGGAAAAGTCATATTGGAACCTGAAGCAATCACAGAAACAAGAACTCGACAGCTATGAAATCGATCATTCTCAGAGTATATCATCAAGTGGAAGAACTTACCCATTGAAGATTCCACATGGGAGGACAAGAATTTTATACAGAAGCATCAAGAACTACTCAAGCGTTGAGGACAACACTTTTTGAAGGAGAGGGGCATGTTAGGTCCCTATACTACTAGTGTAACCCCTTATTGTTATTAGTACAACCCCCTTATTATATTGTTGTGCCCATGTAGTCCTCATATTGTTATTATTGTGCCCCATAGAAGCCGACTATTATTATTATTGTGCCTTTACATTATTATTGTTATATCGACTCTAATTATATTATGACCCCTTAGACTGCTATATATAGAAATGAGGTCTTGTCATTTGTATCATCCCATAATTGTTTATTTGTGTAATGTAAATGAGGTTTCCCCCTCAAAGAGGCTTATTTCTAAGGTGTTCATCTATCTTTTCTATCTTTTTGTGAACTGGTTTCATAACAGTAACTTTCACATACGATCTCCATTTGGTGTGTGCGATAGCCCATTAGAAAGTTCTATTGAAGGACAACAAATTTTGATTGCAAACGTCGATCAAAGACTTATGATTTCCTGTTTCCCCAAAAAACACTGTTTATGGCCTCAAAACGGCTCTGGAAGTTCAGGACCCAAAAAACTGCCCAAAAAAAATGTCGAAATAGGAAACTGTGCTGAAATTAGGAAACTAAAATGAAACAATGTTGGGGGTCCAAGTGGAATAGGTAGGTGGCCACCAATATTCGCCTAGATCAGGAAATGCCTTTGACATTAGCATCATTTTCCCTAAGTTGACTAATTGTTCATTGTCTTCTTGGATCAATGCCTTATTGCTCTTGTAGCTTCATCTACTAGCTTCTTTGTCATGCCTAGAGACCACCTTGAAATCCTTGGTTTGAATCCCATGAATGGATTGAGAAGAGCTCAAGCCTAGTTGGTTTTTTTCCTTGTTTTAAAGATATGCTTTGTACAAAATCCTGACCAAATGAGCTGGTATGTCCTTCATATCTTTTTCATGCCGTTCTTCTGCAAGGGCAATCAATTGTGGGTCATCCAAATCGATATCTTCTAGTATGGATTCTGCTTCAACTTATAACGAAAGGGGGCTAGCCATTTCATGTGGTAATGGATTTTGTTGGTTCTCTTCAAGAGACTTTTGCACAAGCTCTGTAAGATTCAGTAGAGGGTTATGCAATTTTCCTTTTGTTGATTGAATGCTTGATTGAACATTATCTTGCTCTGAAGACTGCTTCAGAGAGAGACTCAAAGTTTGGGATCACTTGAGGACTCACATTTCTTCTTCTTTGGGGTACTTTGCCCAAATCATCTTATGCTTTTTGAGAAGGGTGTTTTTCAGGCAATTCCTTGGTATTCATTAGACAATCTCTAATAGTAATGCTCATATTCATGACAATGTCTGCATTTAAAGGGCACATGTTTGTAATCTAGAGATTGTTTCCAAACACTATCCTGATAATATATATCTACGGAGGTTGGAAGATGCTAGGAGATATTCATGTGAACATAAAAACAAGCATATGATGTGTACCTCCTTATCTTAGTAGTCTTCAATAGTTTGACAAAGTGGTCGATGACATTGCCAATGCCTTCAGGGGTTTCCTCCTCTCAATATTCCTTGGGAAGAGAAAAGAGTAGTACCCAACCCAAGGCAGTAAGGAAGTATTCCTTCTTCAAATTACACTACTCCTTTTAAAATTGCATGAAGAGCCTTGTATTGTTAAAAAAATACAAATCTTCTTCAAAAAGCCTCAATCTATCTTCCAAGTTGGAGAAAATGATTGTGAAGAATCCTACCCCCTAGCTTTAATTTGATTTGACCCTAGAAATTCCATTTATTTTAGATCCACCCAATTAGACTTTTCAGAGGGCCATGATCCAATGAATTTGCAAATGAGAGTGTGACCTTGCATATGTTGGATATATTCTTTATTTTGCTAGATTTAACCTCATATTTTGCATCTTGCCAAGATGCACCCAATGAGGGTTTCATTGCGAAACTAGAAACCTCACTTCGTTTGATTACTTTATGAAAAGGATGTCAAAGATGAGGAGATTGAAGGGGAATACAAGTAGATCCAAAATCATTATGAACTCCCAAAACAACCTAGCTCAAGGAGGGGAGATAGGCCCCTCTCGTGGAGCTAAGCATGGACAATTATGCAAAAGAAACCCTAAATTTTGTAGAGAAAAAGCAAAATTTGAGAAAATTTCTAAATCAATAACCACTACCTATAGGCATTCTAATGGCTTTAACAACCACAAATAAAAGAAGCAAACATAGCCTTAATTTTTAAGATTATATATATGATTTTGTGTGGATATTACCTATTACCATGGTATGTCATTGCATGTTATTGCGCAACTTGTCATTTTGAATTGTAATTATTTAGACAGGAGAGAAAAAAGTATGATTAGACAATGTAATAAGTACTACTTATGGAAAACTATATAGAAAAGAAAAAAGTATGATTAAACACTATAATAGGCACCACTTATGGAAAATGGTATTGTTGTTCATTTGGTTCTTTTGAATAAATTAATTTAGAGGATGACATGATAGTATTGACATATAAAGAAGGGACGTGAGTGGATTATGCAATGTGGAGAAACCTTGTATGCAACATACAATGTGAGAATTTGAAATAATTATAAAGAATGTGTGCAATTTGTATAAACAATCAATTAAATTTACAAAAAAGAGAATGGTGATTGAAATTTAATTACGCCAAAGGAGTTTTTATTGTGAGGTTCCTCTTATTAATATTGTAGACATTCGTAGGCCGACGTTGTAGAGATTTCGATGAGGTCATGAAAACTCCAAGTGATGTTTTTAGTCAGCCCTATGATAAGGTTGACGCTCTAGAGATTTCGATGAGGTCATGAAAACTCCACGTGACGTTTTTAGTCAGTCCAATAATTGCATGCTTCGAAACTATGTATGGGTATAGTGTAACCCCAAAACACCATCAATGTACCCTTTGCACCCTAAGATTCAAGTGCTAGTAATAAATTAATGCACCATTCAATATGGAAGACAAATATAACTTTATAAGTAAATATTATAGACTTCAAAATATATAATAAGTTAATGACTATTAAGTACAAACTTAATTCATCCTAATTAAATAAAATTAATAAAAAAAGAAATTGGAATTTCAAATATTTATTTATTATAAAAATTAAATAAATCAGTTCCTTCCGACCATAATATCAACCCCATAAAATTTGGACTGATATTGAGATTTGAGATTTTCTCAACTGAACTCAAAATGGTTCATTCAGTTATAATGAATATTTGCGAAAAGCACCTGCCCAAGGAGAGCATTATGATACAATACAAAACTCTTCACAAATGAGACCATTCAAATGTCGTTCTAAATTGCCAAATTTGCAGGGTTTTGGATAGGGTTTATTCCAGCTAACTCGAATGGAGTCCCTCACCACCAGAAGGACGATCACCCACTTGAGGAACGCCATCAAAAAATTCCAAACCCGGAGGCCATTGTACAGAGTTTCAGCGCCCCATGTCAACCCCGCCATTTCCAGCCCGAAAAGCCCTATCGTCGGACCATTCGACCTTCGACCAAGCAGATATTCGACACTGGAACCCCATTTCATATCAAAGAGCAGATTACTGCATTCCCTGCAAGTGCGCGAAGAAGAAGAAGATGATGATGATACCGCCATTAACTCGTTCTTGGAAAAATTCGTTGCAGTCATGCGCACCAAGCTCTCAGAAGCTTACGTAGATGCGGACAGAGAAGTCATTAACGGTATGCTGGAAATCGTAGTGGATAAAGTCGTTACGGAGATAGAAAAAGGCACATTCGAAGCTTTCAAACAATTTGAGGACTTTTTAGCGTCTCTGGAAACAGAAGACTTCAGTCAGGATCTCTGGAAAATTGTCTGGGATGCTTCCAAGGGCATTATCGAAGACATGCACAAGGACGAATTGAAAATGGAGATTCAAATGTATTTACAGTCCGATGAGATGAAGGAAATAACTAAGTTTGCCAAGGATGCAGGCGTAACTGGGGAGCTTCTGAGGGATTTGAAAATGCATTTTGCGGAGCAGAAAAGATCGGAAATTGAGTTCTACAGAAGCCTGGATCGGTTGGCTGGTAGAGATTCTACTACAAATCTGCTTGGGAGTGGCGGTCACAGAGTAAAACTGCTTGGGAGTGGTAGAGAGCATTTGGCTGAAGGGGTTGATGAATCTGTTGAGGGCGAAGAGTCTGAAGAAAAGCCTAAGCATGGTTTGCCGCAGCGGCGAGCGAAATTGAAGTTTCAGGCATACGGGATGGATTTGTCTGATCCGAGCTGGACTGCGGTCGGCCAGAAATTGGAAGTGGCAGAGAAGAAGATAACTCCAGAAGAGCCTACTGTGATGTCTGGAAAATGTAAGTCTATCATGAAGCAGATCCTTTCCTTGTCTGATGATGACGATCCATCGGAGTTGCTGACTCAGTTGAGGGAAAATTTGAATCCTAGAAGGGTAGGTTGGCTTGCAATCCTGCAGCAATTGAGCGAGTCAAACAAGAATATATATTTTAAGGTCGGTATTATGTTCCCTAAGCCTTTTTTGATGGTGCTCCTTGAGTTTTATGAATTTGGAAACACCGTATTGCCAAGTCTAAGAATACATTAGATCTTCATGATCTTCACTCACATGAAGATTTGTTCATTGTAGGATGACCCCCCAGTTGTGTGTTGTCTGCGTATGTAGTGAATAATCTTACACTGATAAGGATTATGAGACGAGGGTTGTTTTGTAAAGTATTACCTGCATCAATGTGAGACCAAGTATAGCCCACATCAATGTGAGACCAAGGTGGGTAATACGAGGTATTATCCACATCAAAGGCTTGCAATCTGGAAACTGGTATTTGAGTTCAAATCCCTTAAGTTGATGTGGCAGCATCCTTCATTCCAGCACTGGCAGTGCTGCCAGTTTTGATGTCATGCCTCGTGAGCCTCTTTGGCTTGTGGTTGATAAATATGTGATGTCCGCAATTGCAAGCTATCTTATTATGGCGGCATATCCTTGTGATGGGATTCTGTGCCATATCAGCACTCCCCTTCTAAATTGCATTCCATGACTTTGTTATACCAATGGTTTTTGCTAATTGACATGTTGATTTTGAACCAATGTAGCTAGGGTGCATGCATGTGGGTGGGTTGGTTTTGGTATTTGGGTGTCTGAAGTGAGCAGGGCATATCATAGACCACACAAACACATATTTTTCCAAAGAAAATGTCATGGGGATACACAAGGGATGCTTCACCGCATTTGTGGATGGCATCCCAAGTAAAATCGTTAACGTAGACCAATGCATCTCACCTAGGGGGAATTCAAACTAAGCACCTGCTAAAACAATACTAGCCAAATGCCCAACAACATTTGGGCCAATAGGTTGAGCTAGCTCTTCAGGCTAAAATGTTTGGAAACATCTTGTCACACCATCAAGCACTTAAGTGACAGTGAGATTGTTCGTACCTTGAAAACTCCAATTGACCCACAAAGAAAAACATGTCATGAGTTGGATTTACACCTAGATGTGGGTGACAACAACTTTTCCTCCTATCCACTCAAGCTAGATCCAGTCAACCAAAATGTTTGGACACATGGCGTCCCACCATAAAGCGAGAGTGAGATTGTTGGTTCCTTGAGAGCACTAATTGGTGCAAAACAGGGAAACATATCACAAGTGAGATTTGAACATGGGTGGGGAAGATAACAACTTTTGCTGCTAACCACCCAAGCTAGACCCAATTAACTAAAATGTTTGGAAACACTTCATCCCACACTCAAGTGCTTAACTAAGTTTGGGATTGCTAGTACTTTGCTAGCCCTATTTGACTAATGAGGGGCAAATACATCACAAGTGGGATTTGAATCTATTAAGTTTAGGTATGTTCTATGCTTAGAGCAATTTATTTCAATTTTCATAGTTAGCTCAATATCTTTTCTAGATTAGCAATCACATCAACATAATAGTAAATTGCAGATAGAACATAAACATAAATCATAGAAGACAAGCCAAGATAAGAGGACACAAGATGTGGCGCTAGCTAGGGACAAACCCCAATGTGGGGAAACCCTTGATCAATTCTTCTTATACGTTCTTCAATAGTTCAACAGAGAGAGAGAGATAATACATATACAACAGAAGTCGACACATTGACTTATCTAAATAAGAGCATATATCATCTCTAAGTAGATGATACATGAAGAAACTGAACTCAGTTGAAGACATGCTGCTTCAACTGATTCTCCAAGGTGACTCCATCACCTATCATTGTGCAGCACCTTATCATCCCGCTCCACCTCATTGTGCTGCATCATGCTGCACTCATCATCACTATGCTGGACCTTATTACCATGCTGCACTGTTAATTTTAGGTATGTTCTATGCTTAGAGCAGTTTATTTCAATTTTCATAGTTAGCTCAATTTCTTTTCCAGATTAGTAATCACATCAACATTAAAGTAAACTGCAGATAGAACATAAACATAAATCGCAGAAGACAAGCTAAGACAAGAGGACACAAGATGAGGTGTTAGCCAGGGATAAATCCCAATATGGAGAAACCCTTGATCAATTCTTCTTATATGTTCTTCAATAGTTCAACAAAGAGAGAGAGAGAGATAATACATTTACAACATAAGTCAACACTTTGACTTATCTAGATAAGAGCAGAGATCATCTCTAAGAAGATGATACATGAGATCAGTTGAAGACATGCTGCTTCAACTGATTCTCCAAGGTGACTCCTTCACCTATAATTGTGTTGCATCTCATTATCATGCTGCACCTCACTATGCTGCACCATGCTTGCCATTGCTATCCTTGTTGTCCATGCTTGTTGTTGTACCATGTTTGCTGCTGTACCATGTGCCTTCTGCCGTGTCACAACTCCTGTCCCACTTTGCCTTGCCATACCTTGCAGCTGTCCCATATGTCTTAGCATACTTTGTTGTTGTCCATATGTCTTAGCATACCCTGCTGTTGTGCATGTGTCTTAGCAGCATCATGTTACCTTGCTGTCCCATGCATGTTAGCATCACTATATTACCTTGTTGTCCCATGCATGTTAGCAGCACTACGTCTTGCTGTCCCATTGAATATTGTGGCACAATTTCATGCTGCTAGTACTGTTGTCCCATCACGGCTTGTTATCCCAGTATAGCAACCCAACATTGCTGTTGTCCCAACATACTTACGCTGCTCTAAATATGTATGTAGCATTGACTGGCTGTCCTGTAACTGCTGTACCTAACAGTCATGCCCAACACACTGCTGTTCTGGGCATATGGAAGCCCTTAATACTTCCTTTAGCACACAACTCTAGGGTCCTTAACTGCAGCAATCTTGCACTGGTTAGGGTACTTCCAACAACCCTTCAATCTGCCCAAGAATGCCCTCCTTTGCTGCAACTGGCCTTCAAAGAGAGGAGGAGACCCTATATTGCGTTTTCTGGGCCGTCTATCCTTCAGCAACAACTTCGGCCTTCCTTTGTTTGCTGCGGCTTACTATATCAAGTCTCCTCTTGTTTGTGGCAGCCCAACACTCTTCCAAATGATCCTAAAATAGTCCTTATTGCTGCGACATAAGGCCTGCGGTTAGGGCACACCTGGACAGTGACTAGGGCACAAACTTGGGCCTCATACATTAGCGTTTAGGGCCTGCCTTCCACGTATAATTAGGCCTCACGCTGTCTTCCACGTATAATTAGGCCTTATCCTTGGCTACGGCTAGGGCACGTTGAGGCCTCCTTTATACATCATTCATCTGCGTCTAAAGTGCTGCATTAGTCCTTCTATTCTCTGCGGCTAGGGCACAACACGACCCTCCTTTTTTTGCGGTTAGATGTCTTTTCCTAGGACAACATATAAGGCTTTTAAGGACAACTGCTTAGGGTCTCTTCTAGACCCGCGTTTAGGGCAGTTAGAACTTCTCCTTGCTGCGCTATAGAAGTCTCCTCCATGACTGTGTTAAGGCTTCTTCATTGACTGCGTTAGGGCTTCTTCATTAGGGCAACGTAGAGCCTAGGGAACTCCCTCTAGACCTCTCCTTCATCAAAACCCAAAACAGAATGAAGAGAGAGATCACAAGAGTGTGAGTGTGTGAAAATGACTTGAAGGCCACCTCTATTTATACTAAAACGTTGAGCACAAGTGGGGGTAGTTTGGTTGCTGGCCGACCTTGTCGAATTGTCTTATAACACAAATAAATTCATAACTCCATGAATACGTATCGGAATCAGATGACCTTTAGATCAATCTTACACCTCTCGATTAGAGGGATCCAAGAGAAATATCAACTGCCATAAATAAGATGACCCACATGGAATTTGGCCCTAGTTGCCAATTTTAACACTTCCTCTCAACTAGGGAGAACTCCATTCGCTGATTCATATGTCCGATTGTACTATTTCTACCATCAGTGCCCTGCATTGCTCTGCTCTGTTGAACCATGAAGAAGAAGAATTGATCAAGAATGTCTCATACCATTCTCTACTGACCCGAAGTTAGTTTTATTGATCCCAGATCAATATCACAAGAGAGTGTCTCAAATCACTCATACTGATCACAGATCAATTTCATTGATCCTAGATCAATGGAGGTCATCCTAGCATAGGGAGTACGGTAGATACAACGATGCGTCCATCAATAGTACTATGGTCGCTAACCCCATTTCCCTACTCATTGGCCAGATGAGAGGTACTTCCCATGAGTCCCAGACTGCATGGGTAGGATGCCTCGACAAGAGAACCATTCATCCTGTCCCTAAGTCGCCTCGGAGTATCACAGGGGAAGGCTAAGCCATTCACCCTGTACACAGCGCACCATTAGGGGAGGGTGAGTCGCCCTATTGTCGCGTGTTGCTCTAGTAAGTACCCCAAGCCCCCCGGAGCTCCTAGAGCTTAATGCATGTAACATGCAAGACCCTTATAATAAGGTCTCTCAATGACTCCAAGTCGTTCGTGAAAGTCACAAATTTGACCTTTCCCTGGGGATTTAACAAAATGTCTGCGACCTGTACATCAGTCTCAATGCGATGGAGCCTCCTCGCTCATCGACGTACCATATCCCAGATAAGGTAGTATTTGATGTCTATCTGCTGGAGCAATCATAGAATACGAGATTCCTCAACAATCAAATCCCCACGTGGTTATCACAGAGGATCACAGTGGTATTCATCATGTGTACAAACAGCGCGCTGAAGAGCTTCCACAGCCAGGCATCTTCACATGAGATCATACTCATAGCTATGTATTCGGTCTCAACGGTGCTTATAGCAACTGACTTCTGCTTCATGCTCATCCAAGATATTGAACAGAACCAAAGAGAACCAGCACTCAGAAGTGCTCTTGCGATCCTCCACACTGCCTGCCCAGTTAGTATTCGAATAATCATGCAGCTTCATATTTCAGCAGTGTATCTCAATCTATGAGAGATTGTGCCCTGAAGATATCTTAGAAGATTCTTGGCACCAATCCAGTGTGGCTCAATCATATATGAGCTCATCATACTAATTGCAAATCATATGTTCGGACAGAAGTTCACCAAGAACATCAACGCGAATGAGTTTATGAAATTCAGAGGCATTTCCCAAATCTGGTCTAGCATCACTATCATATAACTTCTGAAAGTTCGAGGTAGTCAGGGGTTTGCAGTTTACCTTTCCACATCCGGAATCCAACTCCCTCTTACTTCTGCAAATGAGAGGGTCTGCACTTGTCAGAGATAGGTCGTCCTCAGAAGGTGCCGGTATGAGAGGTCTATCATCCACAACCTTCGAGCAATGGTTTGGATCGGCTTCACTCCTAGTGAATCTCAGCTTCATCAAACAACTATCAATCCTCTCATACTACGCACAGGGTGTTTTGCTTCAGGCCATAAAGTGCTTTCTTCCACTTGTATACATGAGATTCCCAATCACGAATCTCAAACCCCTCGGGTTGTTCCAAACTTGTGGACTTGTTACATGAGGGGAATGGTCCCCTTGTAAGATTTTCCTTCGGTAAATCTCGGACATGTACCTGCATGTTCTTTTTGAATTCAGGCATCCCTGTCACCATTTGACTCACATCGGGTAGGGCCCCATAAGTAGACCTTTGGTGATATAGATGAGATGTGTCAATTGACATGGTCCCTAATGGACCATCCTGCAACTTTATACAAGTTGCCAACCTTGAAATCAAAAGCATCTTAGATTTTTTATTTATTTTAAACACGTACTTTTCCATCGATGAATGCCACCCTGAAGCCTTTGACTTCCATTGCCGAAATGGAAACCAGGTTCTTCTTGCGATCAGGTACATAAAAGAGATTCTGTAAATGAATCGAGTTACCCTCATTCAATTGAGGGGTAATATTCCCTACACCCTTTCTGGGATAGGTGGCATCGACTCCAAGTATAATCCCATGATTGTATCCATCTCTACCAAATTAGGGAGAGCGCCCTTCTATCCGATGAATTGCCTGGGGTTTCTTGCTTCCTTTGAAGAGTTGGCCATTTCCTTGATGACCTACCTTACCTGTCATTCCTTCGATCATTGAAGATGTTCCTGGAATGATTGTTGACATCATCAAGTGATGTGTCATAATGGCCGAACTTATTACAAGCAAGGCATCTGCCTTTCCTTTCACCTTGAGATCCGGACTTCCGTTGAAGTGATCTATAGGTAGGCCATCAAAAACTTTCGTTGCGCCATTCTGATAATATTCTCTGCTTCGACTTCACCCTTGGTGAATTTGAAGAGGGATGAGGAATCCATTGATCCTTTTGTCCTTTCCCAACTGTTTTCGGTAATTGTTCTTTCACTCTTGCTTGGGCTTTGTCTTCACCTCAGCTCCGATACCATGTTAATTTTAGGTATGTTCTATGCTTAGAGCAGTTTATTTCAATTTTCATAGTTAGCACAATTTCTTTTCTAGATTAGCAATCGCATCAGCATTAAAGTAAACAACAGATAGAACATAAACATAAATTGCAGAAGACAAGCCAAGACAAGAGGACACAAGATGTGGCGCTAGCTAGGGACAAACCCCAATGTGGGGAAACCCTTGATCAATTTTTCTTATATGTTCTTCAATAGTTCAACAGAGAGAGAGAGAGAGATAGTACATTTACAACAAAAGTCAACACTTTGACTTATCTAGATAAGAGCAGAGATCATCTCTAAGAAGATGATATATGAGATTAGTTGAAGCCATGCTGCTTCAACTGATTCTCCAAGGTGACTCCTTCACCTATCATTGTGTTGCATCTCATCATCATGCTGCACCTCACTGTGTTGCACAATGCTTGCCACTGCTATCCATGTTGTCCATGATAGCCATGCTGTCCATGCTTGCTGTTGTACCATGCTTGCTGCTGTACCATGTGCCTTCTGCCATGTCATAGTTGCTGTCCCACTTTGCCTTGCCATACCTTGTTGCTGTCCATATGTCTTAGCATACCTTGTTGCTGTCCATGTGTCTTAACAGCATCATGTTACCTTGCTGTCCCATGCATGTTAGCATCACTATATTACCTTGCTGTCCCATGCATATTAGCAACACTATGTCTTGCTGTTCCATTGAATATTGTGGCACAATTTCATGCTACTAGTACTGTTGTCCCATCACGACTTGTTATCCCAATATAACAACCCAACATTGCTGCTGTCCCAACATACTTACACTGCTCTAAATATGTATGTACCATTGCCTAGCTGTCCTGTAACTGTTGTACCTAACAGTCATGCCCAACACACCGCTGTTCTGGGCATATGGCAGCCCTTAAAACTTCCTTCAGCTCATAGGTCTAGGGTCCTTGACTGCAACAATCTTGGACTGGTTAGGGTACTTCCAACAACCCTTCAATCTACCCAGAAATTCCCTCCTTTGCTGCAGCTACCCTTCAAAGAGAGGAGGAGACCCTATACTGCATTTTCTGGGCAGTCTATCCCTCATCAACAACTTCGGCCTACCTCTGTTTACTGCGGCTTACTATATCAAGTCTCCTCTTGACTGTGGCAACCCAACACTCTTCCAAATGATCCTAAAGCAATCCTTATTGCTGCGGCATAAGGCCTGCGGTTAGGGCACACCTGGACAGTGACTAGGGCACAAACTTAGGCCTCATACATCAGCGTTTAGGGCCTGTCTTCCACATATAATTAGGCCTCATCCTTGGTTGAGGCTAGGGCTGCGTTAATCCTTCTATTCTCTGCGGCTAGGGCACAACATGACCCTCCTTTGTTTGCGGTTAGATGTCTTTTCCTAGGACAACATTTAAGGCTTTTAAGGACAACTGCTTAGGGTCTCTTCTAGACCCGCGTTTAGGGCAGTTGGAACTTCTTCTTGCTGCACTATAGAAGTCTCCTCTACGACTGCATTAAGGTTTCTTCATTGACTGTGTTAGGGTTTCTTCATTAGGGCAGTGTAGAGCTTAGGGTACTCCCTCTAGATCTCTCCTTCATCAAAACCCAAAACAGAATGAAGAGAGAGATCACAAGAGTGCGAGTGTGTGAAAATGACTTGAAGGCCACCTCTATTTATACTAAAACATTGAGCACAAGTGGGGGTAGCTTGGTTGCTGGCCGACCTTGTCAAATTGTCTTATAACACAAATAAATTCATAACTCCATGAATACTTATCGGAATCGGATGATCTTTAGATCAATCCTACACCTCTCGATGAAGGGATCCAAGAAAAATATCAGCTGCCATAAATAAGATGACTCACATGGAGTTTGGCCCTAGTTGCCAATTTTAACATGCACACATCACACTGCTGCACCTTCTTGTACTACAACATCTTGCTGTACCATATCATCTCGCTGCACTTACAAGTGCTGCCTCATACTATACCTCACTGTACTGCATCATGTATGTGCCATTGTTGCACCATGTTGCCACACTGCTATCCCATGTGTTTGCAGCATCATGCTTGCCACCATGTGCTTTCTGCACCTTGCCCAATGTGCTTGCAGCATCATGTGCTTTTTACACCTTGCCCAATGTGCTTGCAGCACCATGCTTGCCACCATGTGCTTGCTGTTCCTTGCTTACTGTGTTGTTGTTCCAATTGGCTATTGCTGCACCATGTCATGCTGCTGTCCCATTTGTCAGCGTGCTATTACCGCTGTCCCAATTGTTACCATGCCATTGCTGCTGTCCCATTATTGTTGTTGTTCCAATTGTCGATGTTGCCCCAATAGTTGGCATTGCTGTGATTGCACTTTTGGTTAGGGAATGTGTCACTGCCCTTAACCCAACACACAACAAGACTAGCCCTCTAGTACTGCGGCCAGCCTTGAAGATGCTCCTCCCATGCCATGTTATCCTCACAATGCAGCCATGAAATAACTCCAACAACTTGTTATGGCCTGCGACCTAGCTTGCTGTAGCTTTCATCCTCCTCAACATGCCCAAACAACCACTCAAATTCCAGCGTTTAGCTTCCCTCTACTTGGCATAGCAGCATGCCTTCTCGGCCCTAGATGCTTGGCCCTCCATCCATCAATTCGGTCACTTGAAGTGGCCTGCGGCTAGGGAATCATGGACGTGCGGTTGGGGCATCATAGTAACCCTCCTTGACTGCGTCTAGGGCTTGTAGAGACCAGCGTTTAGGGCAGGGTGTAGGCTTCCTTCTTGACCGTGTCTAGGGCTTGCAAAGAACAACGTATAGGGCAGCGTGTAGGCTTCCTTCTTGACTGCGTCTAGGGCTTCTAGAGACCATCGTATAGGGCATTGTGTAGCCCTCCTTCTTGACTGCGTTTAGAGCTTGTACTAGGGTTCCTTACCTTCTGCGTTTAGGGCTTCCTCTCTTAGATTTTTCTTCCACTAAAACCCAGAACAAGTGGAGAGAAATCAAGAGTGAAGTGTGTAGAAATGACTATCAAGTCACCTACTTTTATACTAAAATGTTGAGCACATGCGTGGGTTATTTGGTTGCTGGGCTGACCTTGACGAATTGTCTTACAACACAAATAAATTCATATCTTCATGAATACTTATCGGAATCAGATGATCTTTAGATCAATCCTACACCTCTCGATGAGAGGAGTCCAAGAAAAATATTAGCTGCCATAAATAAGATGACCCACATGGAGTTTGGCCCTAGTTGCCAATTTTAACACTCCCTCTCAACTAGGGAGCACTACATCTGCTGATCCATCTGCCAGAATGTATTATCTTTGCCATCAATGCCCTACACTGCTCTATTCTGCTCTGCTCTACTGAACCATGAAGAAGAAGAATTGATCGAGAATGTCTCATACCATTCTCTGCTGACCCAAAGTCAGTTGCATATGAAGAGAGTGTGTCATACCACTCTTACTGATCCTAAATCAGTTCCAAAAGAGAGTGAGTTATGTCACTCTTACTGACCCGAAGTCAGTTCCAGTTGATCCTAGATCAATATCACAAGAGAGTGTCTGAAACCACTCATGTTGATCCCAGATCAGTTCTAAGAGAGAGTGAGCTATATCACTCTTACTGACCCGAAGTCAGTTCCAGTTGATCCCAGATCAATATCACAAGCGAGTGTCCAAAACCACTCATATTGATCCCAGATTAGTTCCAAGAGAGAGTGAGTTGTATCACTCTTACTGACCCGAAGTCAGGTCCAGTTGATCCCAGATCAATGGAGGTCATCCTAGCATAGGGAGTACGGTAGATACAACGATGCGTCCATCGATAGTACTACTATGGTCCCTAAATCCATTTCCCTACTCATTGGCCGAATGAGAGGTACTTCCCATGAGTCCCAGACTGCATGGGTAGGATGCCTCGACAAGAGAACCACTCATCCTGTCCATAAGTCGCCACGAGGTATCATAGGGGAAGGCTGAACCATTCACCCTGTACACAACGCACCATTAGGGGAGGGTGAGTCGCCCTATGGTCGCTTGTTGCTCCAAGAAGTACCCCAAACCCCTTGGAGCTCCCAGAGCTCAATGCATGCATCATGCAGGACCCTCATAAGAGGGTCTCTCAACGACTTCAAGTCGTTCGGGAAAGTCACAAATTTGACCTTTCCTCGGGGCTTCGACAAAATGTATGCGAATTGCACATCACTCCCAATGCGATGGAGCCTTCTTGCTCATCGATGTACCATATCCCAGATAAGGTAGTACCTGATGTATATATCCTGGAGCAATTATAGAATACGAGATTCCTCAATAATCGAATCCCCCTCTGGTTGGCACAGAAGATCATTGTGGTATCCATCATGTGTACAACCAGCTCGCTGAAGAGCTTCTGCAACCAGGCAGCTTCACACGAGGTCATACTCGTAGCTATGTATTCGGCCTCAGCGGTGCTCAAAGCAATAGTGTTCTGCTTCTTGCTCATAGAGGACATCGAGTAGAACCCAAAGAGAACCAACACCCAGAAACTCTCTTGCGATCCTCCACACTGCCTGCCTAATCAACTTTAAAATAATCACGTAGCTTCACATTTCCGACAGTGTATCTTAATCCATCAGAGATTGTGCCCTAAAGATATCTCAAATGATTCTTGGCAACAATCCAGTGAGGCTCAACCAACTATGAGCCCAACATGCTAACTGCAAAACATATATTCGGACGAAAGTTCACCAGGAACATCAATACAAATGAGTTTATGAAACTCAGAGGCATTTCCCAAATCTGGTCCGACATCACTACCACATAACTTTTGAAAGTTAAGCTCCATTGAGGTAGTCACGGGCTTGCAGTTCACCATTTCAAATCCCGAATCCAACTCCCTCTTACTTTTGCAAATGAGAGGGTCTGCTCCTATCAGAAAGAGGTTGTCCTCATAAGGTGCCAGTATGAGAGGTCTATCATCTACAACCTTCAAGCAATGGTTTGCATCGACTTCACTCCTAGTGAATCTCAGCTTCATCAGACAACTATAAATCCTCTCATATTGAGCCCGGGGTGTTTTGCTTCACGCCATAGAGGGCTTTCTTCCACCTGCATATATGAGATTCCCGATCATGAATCTCAAACCCCTCGGGTTGTTCCAAACTTGTGGACCTGCTACATGAAGGGAATGGTCCCCTTGTAAGATTTTCCTTCGGTACATCTCGGACATGTACCTTCATGCTCTTCTTGAATTTAGGCATCCCTGTCACCATCTGACTCACATCGGGTGGGGCCCCATAATAAGTAGACCTTCGGTGTTATAGAAGAGATGTGTCAACTGACATGGTCCCCAATGGACTTCCTGCAACTTGATACAAATTGCCATCCCTGAACCCAAGAATAAAAACATCTTTGAAAGTTCCATTGTCAAATACGTACCTTTCCATTGACAAATGCCATCCTGAAACCTTTGACTTCCATTGTTGAAATGGACACCAGGTTCTTCTTGTGATCAGGTACATAAAGAGATTCTTATAAATGAATCGAGTTACCCTCATTCAATTGAGGGGTGACATTCTGTACACCCTTTCCGGGATAGGTGGCATTGATTCCAAGTATAATCCCACGATTGTTTCCATCTCTACCAAATTAGAGAGTGCACCCTTCTATCCAATGAAATGCCTTGAAACACTACAATCAATAAGCCAGATTCCCAAAGAGTTTGGAGGAGAGGGCCAATATAAGATAATGCTTCTTTATCTTATCAGAAACAACATTTGATTCTTCATACCTGGGGATCCTTGCTTTGTTGAAGAGTTGGCTATTTCCTTGATGACCTGTATTACTTGTCATTCCTTCGATCATTAAAGATGTTGTTGGAATGATTGTTATCATCAACAAGTGATTTGTCCCTACCATTTGGACACTCTTTCGCGTAATGGCCTAACTTATTACAAACAAGGCATCTGCGTTTTCTTCCACCCTTAGATCCAGACTTCCCGTTGAAGTGATCTTTAGGTAGGCCATCAGAAGCTTCCGCTGCGCCTTTCTGATAATATTCTCTGCTTAGACCTCACCCTTGGTGAATTTGAAGAGGGATGAGGAACCAATTGATCCTTTTGTCCTTTCCCAATTGTCTTCGATGATTGCTCTTTCACTCTTGCTTGGGCTTTGTCTTCACCTCAGCGCTGATACCATGTTAAGTTTAGGAATGTTCTATGCGTAGAGCAATTTATTTCAATTTTCACAGTTAGTTCAATATCTTTTCCAGATTAGCGATCACATCAGCGTAATAGTAAATTGTAGATAGAACATAAACATAAATCGCAGAAGACAAGAGGACACAAGATGTGGCGCTAGCTAGGGACCAACCCCAATGTGGGGAAACCCTTGATCAATTATTCTTATACGTTCTTCAATAGTTCAATAGAGAGAGAGAGAGAGATAATACATATACAACAGAAGTCAACACGTTGACTTATCTAAATAAGAGCATAGATCATCTCTAAGTAGATGATACATGAGGTAGCTGAACTTGGTTGAAGATACACTGCTTCAACTGATTCTCCAAGGTGACTCCATCACTTATCATTGTGCTACACCTCGTCATCACGCTCCACCTCATTGTGCTGCATCATGCTGCACCCATCATCACTATGCTAGACCTTATTACCATGCTGCACACATCATATTGCTGCACCTTCTTGTACTGCAACATCTTGTTGTACCTTATCATCTTGCTGCACTCACTAGTGCTGCCTCATACTGTACTTTACTGTACTGCATCATGTATGTGCCATTGTTGCACCATGTTGCCACATTTCTATCCCATGTGCTTGCAGCATCATGCTTGCCACCATGTGCTTTCTGCACCTTGCCCAATGTGCTTGCAGCACCATGCTTGCCACCATGTGCTTGCTGTACCTTGCTTACCGTATTGCTGTCCCAATTGGCTATTGTTGCACCATGTCATGCTACTGTCCCATTTGTTAACATGCCATTGCTGCTGTCTCAATTGTTACCATGCCATTGTTGCTGTCCCAATTGTCGCTGCTATCCCAATAGTTGGCATTGCTGTGATTGCACTTCTGGTTAGGGTATGTGTCACTGCCCTTAACCCAACACACAACAAGACTAGCCCTCTAGTACTGTGGCCAACCTTGAAGAGGCTCCTCCCATGCCACGTTATCCTCTCAACGCAGCCATGGAATAACTCCAACAGTTTGCTATGGCTTGTGGCCTAGCTTGCTGTAGCTTTCAACCTCCTCAACATGCCCAAACAGCCACTCAAATACCAGCGTTTAGCTTCCCTCTACTTGGCCTAGCAACCTGCTTGATTGGACCTAAATCCTTGGCCCTCCATCCATCGATTCGGTCACTTGAAGTGGCTTGCGGCTAGGGCATCTTGGACCTGCGGTTAGGGCATCATAGTAGCCCTCCTTGACTACGGCTAGTGGTTGTAGAGACCAGTGTATAAGGAAGCTTGTAGGCTTCCTTCTTGACTGCGTCTAGGGCTTGTAGAGACCAATGTATAGGGCAACGTGTAGGCTTCTTTCTTGACTGCGTCTAGGGCTTGTAGAGACCAATGTGTAGCCCTCCTTCTTGACTGTGTCTAGGGCTTGTACTAGGGCTCCTTACCTTTTGCGTTTAGAGCTTCCTCTCTTAGATTTCTCTTCCACTAAAACCCATAACAAGTGGAGAGAAATCAAGAGTGAAGTGTGTAGAAATGACTATCAAGTCACCTCCTTTTATACTAAAACGTTGAGCACATGTGTGGGTTATTTGGTTGCTGGCCAACCTTGACGAATTGTCCTATAACACAAATAAATTCTTATCTTCATGAATACTTATCGGAATCAGATGATCTTTAGATCAATCCTACACCTCCCGATGAGAGGAGTCCAAGAAAAATATCAGTTGCCATAAATAAGATGACCCACATGGAGTTTGGCCCTAGTTGCCAATTTTAACAGAATCTCAGTGGGGAGGATAACACCTCCCCTCTTAACCATCAACTAAACCCAATTGATTAAAAAATGACTGGAAACATCTTGTGCTACCCGCAAGCACATAAGTGAGGGTGAGATTGTTTGTACTTTGCCAGCTCGAATTGGGCTAGAAGGGGTAAACATGTCACAAGTAGGATTTGAACCTAGGTGGGGAAGATAAGAACTTCTCCTCTTGACCACCCAAGCTAGTCCCAATTGACATTAAAACCAGTGTTTTAAAAACTGGCCGGTTAGCTAGCCCACCGGGTCAAACCAGCAGAAAAACCTGGTTTGACCCTCCATTTCGGCAAAAAGTCATTTTGGCAAAAAAGTGGACAAACCGGTCCTAACCGGCCGGTCCCATCCTAAACCAGCTAGTTTATTGCCAGGGCAACTATAAATCCCACTGAATGGATTTTTGTGAGTTTTGAGGGAAAATTGGGGTTTGTTTTCCTCCAAAAATAGTCCCTCCAAGAAAAACATGCCTACCCTCTCATTTTCTTGACACATCTCAACCCTAACAATGTTGGCAATCAATGGTAATGTTAAATTCTTAAAGTAAAAGTGACATTTCCTTTAATTTTCATTTTCATCCTTTTACTTTAAGAATTTAACATTAACATGAAATGACTCAGGATGTTTGAGAGTGGTTTCGACCTCATTGGATTTCATATTTCATATGGAGAAACTAGAATTTTAGATTTCACTCAAAATTCAACAGACTTAATGGTTTTCAGGATTTCATGGTTTGGCGGTTTGCAATGTTTCCATTTGATTCTATTGTGTGTGAGGCTATGAGATTGACATTTGATCAAGAGCATGAAGCCCTTTAAGAACCTTGATCGTGGTGGCATTGATTGTTGAACTTTGTTGATGTTGGTGGTATTGATTGTTGAACTCCTTTACCATGGCCTTAATAAGAATGCACCCTTCACTCAAAGGAAAACAACTAGTTAGGCATGCTAATCTATTTCTACCACATTATAAGGTTGAGGAGATGAACCCTTACTCAAACCAAAATCATTGGTTAGGCATGTTAAACCTTTTCAATTTCTATCATGTTATAAGGTTGAGCAATCCAAGTCTGAAAACTTTGAGCTAGATGATGTTTATGTATCTCTTGTTGATGATGTTTATGTATTTCTAGTAGCGTTGAATCAATGATGAGTTTCATGAGTGACCATGTTGATCAGTGATTTGTAGTTTTGATGTCTATTTTTGCCACTACTACTACAATTGTAGAGGAGTTTTAGGAGTCCTCAAACTTGGAGCCATATTATTTATGTAGCTCATGTTGATGATCTCTTGTCTTGTAGTGGTGATGAGTTTGATCATGATGAGGAGTGATCATGTTGTTGATCATTGATATGTAGACTTGTAGTAGTTCAGTGACTCCATAGCTTAGAGCATTGTTTTCGGACTCTAGAGGCCATTTAGAGCCTCATTGATTATGTATTTTGTTGCAGATATGTATTGCACTCGATGTCATTTTGATATATTGTTAAAATTGACAACTAGCGCCAAACTCCATGTGGGTCATCTTATTTATGGCAGCTGCTATTTTTCTTGGATCCCTCTCATCGAGAGGTGTAGGATTGATCTTAAGATCATCCGATTCCGATAAGTGTTCATGGAGTTATGAATTTATTTGCGTTATAAGACAATTCGTCAAGTTTGGCCAACAACCAAATAAACCCCACATGTGCTCGACGTTTTAGTATAAATAGAGGTGGCCTTCAAGTCATTTCAACACACTTGGGATCTCTTCCTCTCTCTACTTGTCTTTGGGTTTTAGTAGGAGGAGAGATCCTAAGGAATAACGTTGCCCTAATCCAAAGGGCAAAAAGTCGGAACTGTTGGAAAAGCTTGAACTGCCAAAAAAGCCGGAAAAACCGGAACTTCCGAAAAAGCTGGAAATGCTGGAAAAGACGGAACTGGAAAAGTCGGAACTGCCGAAAATGTCGGAAATGCTGGAGAAGTCAGAATTTCCGGGACTACTGGGACTGAAGGAACTGCTAGGAACAACCGGAACTGCCAGGGACAGCCAGAACTGCTAGAACTGCCAGGAACTGCCGAAACAGCCGGAGCACCTGTCTTCGAAGGAGAGTAACATGCAAGGGATAGCTAACTAACATTGGGACAGTTGTATGGTACTTAGCAGCAAATACACCAAGCATGCAATGTTACAGCTAGCATGCAAGGGACAACTAGCATGCAACAACAAGCATGCTAAGGACAACAAGCAAGCAAGGTGCAACCAACACATAGGTCAGGATGGCGACATGGTGCAACAATGGCACATAATGCAGTATAGTGATGGGTACAATCATGATTAATGAAGCGTGATGAGATGCAGCGTAGTGATGATGGGTGCAGCATGATGTAGCGCGGTGATGTGCAGCATGATGACGAAATGCAACACAACGATAGGTGAAGGAGTCACTGTGGAGAATTAGTTGAAGCAACATGTCTTCAACTGATCTCATATATCATCTTCTTAGAGATGATCTATGCTCTTATCTAGATAAGTCAAAATGTTGACTTCTGTTGTAAACGTACTATCTCTCTTTCTCTCTGCTGAATTATTGAAGAACATATAAGAAGAATTGATCAGGGGTTTCACCACATTGGGGTTTGTCCCTGGCTAGCGCCACATCCTGTGTCCTCTTGTCTTGGCTTGTCTTCTGCGATTTGTGTTTATGTTCTATCTGCAATTTACTTTAATGCTGATGTGATTGCTAATCTGGTAAAGATATTGAGCTAATTGTGAAAATTGAAATAAATTGCCCTAAGCATAGAACATACCTAAAATTAACATGGTATCAGAGGTGAGGTGAAGACAATGCCCAAGCAAGAGTGAAAGAGCAATCACCGAAGACAGTTGGGAAAGGACAAAAGGATCAGAGGATTCCTCATCCCTCTTCAAATTCACCGAGGGTGAAGTCGAAGCAGAGAATATTATCAGAATGGCGCAGCAGAAGTTTCTGATGGCCTACCTAAAGATCTCTTCATTGGGAAGTTCGGATCTAAGGGTGGAAGGAAAGGTAGATGCCTTGGTTGCAATAAGTTCGGCCATTATGCGAAGGAGTGTCCAAATGGCAGAGACACATCTCTTGATGAAGATAACAATCATTCTAGGGACATCTTCAATGATCAAAGGAATGACAAGTAATGCAGGTCATCAAGGAAATGGTCGACTCTTCAAAGAAAGCAAGGAAGCCCAGGTATGAAGAATCAAATGTTGTTTCTGATAAGATAAAGAGGTGTTATCTTGTATTGGCCTTGTCCTTCAGATTCTTTGAGAATCTAGCTTATTGATTGTAATGCTTCAAGGCACTTCATTGGATAGATGGGTGCACTCTCTAATTTCGTAGAGATGGAAACAATCATGGGATTATACCTGGAGCCGATGCCACCTATCCTAGAAAGGGTATAGGGAATGTTATCCCTCAATTGAATGAGGGTAACTCAATTCATTTACAGAATCTCTTTTATGTACCTAATCACAAGAAGAACCTGGTGTCCATTTCAGCAATGGAAGTGAAAGGTTTTAGGGTGGCACTCATCGATGGAAAGGTATATGTTTGAAAATAGAATTTTCAAAGATGTTTTTGAGTTCAAGGTTGTATCAATTTGCAGGAAGTTCATTGGGGACGATGTCCATTGAAACATAGCACCAAAGGTCTGTGAGTCAGATGGTGACAGGGATTCCTGAATTCAAAAAGAGCATGAAAGTACATGTCTGAGATGTACCAAAGGAAAATCTTACAAGGGGACCATTCCCCTCATGTAGTAGGTCCACAAATTTGGAACAACCTGAGGAGTTTGAGATTCATGATCAGGAATCTCATGTATACAGGTGGAAGAAAGCCCTTTATGGCTTGAAGCAAAAATCCCTAGGCATAGTATGAGAGGATTGATAGTTGTCAGACGAAGCTAAGATTCACTAGGAGTGAAACCAATCCAAACCACCCGAAGGTTGTGGATGATAGACCTCTCATACTGGCACCTTATGAGGATGACCTATTTCTGATAGGTGCAGACCCTCTCATTTGCAGAAGTAAGAGGGAGTTGGATTTTGAATGTGGAATGATAAACTGCAAGCCTGTGACTACCTCGAGGATATTAACTTTCAGAAGTTATATGGTAGTGATGTCGGACCAGATTTGGGAAATGCTTCTGAGTTTCATAAACTCATTCGCGTTGATGTTCTTATTGAACTTTCGTCCAAACATATGTTTTGCAGTTAGCATGGTGAGCTCATATTTGGTTGAGCCTCACTAGATTGGTGCCAAGGATGTTCTGAGATATCTTCGGGGCACAGTCTCTCATGTATTGAGATACACTGCCGGAAATATGAAACTGCATGATTATTTGAACGCTGAGTGGGCAGGCAGTGTGGAGGATCATTAAAGCACTTCTCATTGCTAGTTCTCTTTGGATTCTACTTTGATATCATGGATGAGAAGGAAGCAGAAATCGGTTGCTATAAGCACCGCCGAGACTAAATACATAGCTATGAGTATGATCTTGTGTGAAGCTACATGGTTACAAAAGCTCTTAAGTGAGTTGTTTGTACACATGATGAATACCATTGTGATTCTCTGTGACAACCAGAGGTGGGATTCGATTATTGAAGAATCCTATATTCGATGATTGCTCCAGTAGATAGGCATCAAATATTGCCTTATCTGTAAGTCGATGAGCAATGAGGCTCCATCACATTGATGTTGATGTATAGGTTGCAGACATTTTTTGTCAAAACCTCGGGGTAAGGTCAAATCTGTAACTTTCCAGAATGACTTCGAGTCATTGAGAGACCTTCTCATAAGGATCCTGCATGTTGCATGCATTCAGCTCTGGGAGCTCTGGGGGGCTTGGGGTACATACTAGATTAACATACAACCATAGGGTGACTCACCCTCCCTTTGTGGTGCGCTATGGAACATGATGATTTGTTCTCTTGTGGGCCAGGATCATTCGTTCTCCATGGTGACTGTGGAATAGGATGATTCGTTCTCCTGTGGGCCAAGATGATTCATTCTCCATGGCGACTGTGGAACAGGATGATTCGTTCTCCTGTTGGCCAGGATGATTCATTCTCTGTGGTGACTATGGAATAGGATGATTCATTCTCTTGTGGGCCAAGATGATTCGTTCTCCGTGGCGACTGTGGAACATGATGATTCATTCTTCTATGGGCCAGGATGATTCCTTCTCCATGGCAACTGTGAAACAGGATGATTCATTCTCCTATGGGCCGGGATGATTCGTTCTTTGTGGCGACTATGGAATAGGATGATTTGTTCTCCTATGGGCCAAGATGATTCATTCTCTGTGGTGACTATGGAACAGGATGGTTCGTTCTCCGTGGCAAAAGTGGGCTAGAATGATTCATTCTCCGTGGCATCCACCGATAGGATGATTCATTCTCCTGTCGAGGCATCCTACCCATGCAGTCTGGGACTCATGGGAAGTACCTCTCATCTGATCAATGAGTAGGGAAATGAGGATAGGGACCATAGTAGTTCTGGGATCAGTATGAGTGGTTTGAGACACTCTCTTGTGATATTGATCTGGGATCAATGAAACTGATTTGGGATCAGTGTTAGTGGTTTGAGACACTCTCTTGTGATATTAATATGGGATCAATAAAACTAACTTTGGGCTAGTAAGAGTTATGTGACACACTCTCTTTAGATGAAATTGACTTCGGGTCAGTAGAGAATGGTATGAGACATTCTCGATCACTTCTTCTTCTTCATGGTTTAGCAAAGTAGAGTAGAGAAAAGCAAAGGAGAGCAGAGCAGAGCAGAGCAAAGCCAAGCTCAGTAGAGCATAGCTCAGCAAATCAGAGTAGAGCAGAGCAGTGAAGGGAACTGATGCCAGAGATAGTACAATCAGACATATGGATCAATGGATGGAGTTATCCCTAGTTGAGAGGGAGTGTTAAAATTGGCAACTAGGGCCAAACTCCATGTGGGTCATCTTATTTATGGAAGCTGATATTTTTCTTGGATCCCTCTCATCGAGAGGTGTAGGATTGATCTAAAGATCATCCGATTCCAATAAGTATTTATGAAGATATGTATTTATTTTGATTATGGACAAATTGTCAAGTCGGCCAACAACTCATGTAGGCTTAGAAGCCCAACAGTCATGTTCATTCAACCTCTACGTTTTAGTATAAATATAAGAGGACTTGAAGTCATTTGTCACACACACACTCACTCTTGTGATCTCACTTCATCCTGTTTTAGGTTTGATGAAGATGAGAGCTAGAGGGAGCGCCCTAGTGTATACGTTGCCCTAGATAACATGCCCTAGATCTAAATGCAGTCATCGGAGAATAAGCTCTACATTTCTCAAAAAGCTGAAAAATCTAGAACTTCCAGAAAAGCTGGAACTGCTGGAAAAGCAGAAAATCTAGAAAATTTGGAACTGTTGAAAAAGTCAGAATTGTCAGAAAAGTCAAAAAAGCTAGAAAAGCTAGAACTGCTGGAAAAGTCGGAACTGCCGGAAAATCTGGAACTGCTGGAACTGCCAAAAAAGTGGGAAAATACGGAACTACCAGAATTGCTGGAAAAGATGGAACTACCGGAAAAGCTGGAAAAGTCAGAACTGCCGGAAAAGCCGGAAATGCTAGAAAAGCCAGAAATGTTGGAAATGCCAGAATTGCCGGAAAAGCCAGAAAAGCCGGAAAAGCCAGAACTACCAGAAAAGCATGAACTATCGGAAAAGTCGAAACTACTGGAAAAGATAGAACTATCGGGACTGACGGAACTGTCAGGAACAACCGAAACTACCAGGAACTGCTTGGAACAGCCAAAACTGTTAGAACTGCTGGGAATTGCCGAAACAACCGAAGCATCTATCTCCGAAGGAGAGTAGCATGCAAGGGACAACTAACTAACATTGGGATAGTTGTATGGTACTTAGCAACAAATACACTAAGCATGCAATTTTACAACTAGCATGCAAAGGAAAACTAGCATGCAAAAACAAGCATGTTAAGGACAACAAGCATGCTAGGGACAACAAGCAAGAAAGGGACAACAAGCAAGCAAGGTGCAGCCAACACATACGTCATGATGGAAACATGGTGCAACAATGCACATAATGCAGTGCAGTGATGGGTACAGCCCTGATTAATGAAGCGTGATGAGATGCAACATAATGATGATGGGTGTAGCATGGTGTAGCGCAGTGAGGTGCAACATGATAATGAAATGTAGCACAACGATAGGTAAAGGAGTAACCTTGGAGAATTAGTTGAAGTAGCATGTCTTCAACTGATCTCATGTATCATCTTCTTAGAGATGATCTATGATCTTATCTAGATAAGTCAAAGTGTTGACTTTTGTTGTAAATGTACTATCTCTCTCTCTCTCTCTCTCTCTCTCTCTCTCTATTGAACTATTGAACTATTGAAGAACATATAAGAAGAATTGATCAAGGGTTTCCCCATTGGGGTTTGTCCTTGGCAAGCACCACATCTTGTGTCCTCTTGTCTTGGCTTGTCTTCTACGATTTATATTTATGTTCTATCTACAGTTTACTTTAATGCCAATGTGATTTCTAATCTGGAAAGATATTGAGCTAACTGTGAAATTGAAATAAATTTCTCTAGCATAGAACATACCTAAAATTAACAGTCTTATATATTTTTACATGGATTTTTAACCAGGGTTGTTACAGTCTTATGGTGGTGAAGTACTAGAATCTCGCGAAATAGAAATAATGACATCTTAAGCTAGAAACACGTTAAGAGACAACAAAGAAGCTACAAGGTCAAGTTTTTGTTGGGTTTATATTAGTTTTGGATTGCAGGGCTGAAATTAACTGTTGAGTTAAGGGGAAAGTATGAGATTGGTTGTTTACACTATGGAAGTTCAAGAAGTTTTGGAGATTTGGATTTGAAGGTTATGGATCCAATGTGAAAATGTTATGAAAGGGAGTTCCAATGTGATATTCTGAGGTTGGTGCCTCAATTAGGTTGATGCCTACAACAAGTGGATGCTTGCATATTTTAGAGTTTGGTGCCTCAATTAGGTTGGAACCTACAACAAGTTAGTTCTTGCATATTTTAGAGGTTGTGTCTCAATTAGGTTGTAGCACACAACGGGTTGGTGCCTAAATCAAGTTGTATCCTAAAGTTGGTTGGGGCCAGTGAATTATTGTAATCAAAGATTGAAGAAACATATAAGAATATTTGTGATTTTCTCCTGCAAGGGTTTCCTCGTATATATAGTGTTCTCATGTGTTACATTTGTTGATTGTTCTTATTGATGCAATATTATGTCTTCAATTATGATAAATTTTGAAATTGTTTAATTTGGCTAAATTGGCCATTACGTTGATTCTGCACTAGGTACTAGAATGGTACTCATGTCGCATCAAGTACTCGAATGATTTCTCACGCTAGATGGGTTGATACTATCGCATTCACACTTGTTTGGTGAATGTTGCCATGTCCCTTGGCACATTAGATAAGTGGAGCGGCGACAACCCACCACACTCCAAAAAACCTAAATTTAACATTAGGAGATGAAGTGCCAAAAGTTTGTGGGCCCCATCGAGATAAATTGGTACATCAACTTCCCTGGGTCGTAACTTTGGCATACAATCTCCATTTGATGAGTATGATTCATTGTTAGAAATATATATCCGAGGATTACAATTTCTGGTTACAAACCCTAATTTTAGACTATAGGTTCGCATTTTTTCCATAAAAATACCTTTAGGGCCTCAAAACAACTCTAAAAGTTCAGGATCCAAAAAACTACCAAAATTAGTAAATTGTGCTACAATTAAAGAAACTGAAAGAAAAAATGATGAGGGTCAAAGTGGAATAGGTGGGTGGCCACTAATATCCACCTAAATTAGTCCACCCCCATTAGGAAGCAATGGTCCCCATTGTATTGAGTGCCTCCATGATATGGGGAAACTTTTGTTGAACTTGGTCCCTCATGAGCCACTTGCATTGGTGTGGGAGTTGGCTAGCTTTGATAATGTGATACAATTAGATCTTTTGTTGGAGATTATTCTTGATATGTGTGTCCATGACATGATCTGGGTTTAACTCTGTTGTTGTGAGATGTTTTGCAATGTGTGATGTGTCCAACAATGGTGGAAAGTATGGCCGAAGGCGGTCTGCATTAAAGAATGGGTGCAAACCAAGGAATGGCGGAATGTTGAGCCAAAAAGCATTATCTCCCAAAACCTTGGTGATGGTGTAAGGATTATTAGAGTGGTCTGAGCTTCTGATGGGCGCCAATAAGGCATTATTTCTACAAATGAAACCAAACTTTGTCACCCACTTCAAACTTGCATGGCACTTGATGTTGATCATGTCGCTGCTTGTACTTTTCATTGGACTTCTCCAAGAATATCATGAAAATGTTAGCAGATGTGATGGATGCATTCAATAAAATTGGTCGCTTTATTGTCCTCAGACGTTACATGTGTGGGCTTTATTTATGTAGTCACTTGAGGCATGGCAACGTCAATCAGACACGATGGTTGAAATCATAGATTCACTTGAAAGTGACTGCGACGAGTCAAGTTATGGAGAGATTTGTTATAGTTGTGTTGCACATAAGGAAGGCTCTCATCCTAGGTTCATGGATGCTTAGAGTTATACACGTGCAGTATGTGCACTATCATCTTGTTGACGACTTCTATCTAGCCATCAGTCTAGGGATGGAATGCAGTTGACTTGGTGAGCTTGGTTTCCAATAGTGTCCAAACGCTCGACTAGAATGTGCTCAAGAACCTGCTATCCTGATTTGATATAATGTTTTGTGGGATCCCAAAATGTACTGACACTCGTTCAAAGAAGAGTTTGATAATTTCCTCTGCTATGATACTCCTCTTGTAGATTGCCAATATAACCATCTTAGAAAAATTTTCCATGACCACAAATACACAGTCATTACCATGCTTGGTAGAAGGGAAGCCAGACATATAGTCCATGGAGATGGATTCCTAGGGTTGGCTGGGAGTAGGCAGAGGAGTGTACATGCCTTGCTTATTAATGATAGACTTGGCAATGGCACATGTAGTGTAGGACCTGATATATTTTCCAACATATTTTTCACCAATAAAAGTACTTCTAGAGTATGGAAACAATTTTCTCCACACCAAAATGTCCTGTGACCTAACTGTAGTGTGCCTCCCAAATCAGCTTCGAACACTTGCTTAAAGGCACAAAAGGTGGCCCAGGTAGCATAATAATGCATCCTGGAGTTGGAAATTGGGAACTTTCTTACCATCCATTAGAATCTGGTGTGTGGTGGTGAACTCAAGATAATTGATGTACATTTGTAGCCATCCAGCGGTCTCATGGACATAAGATCTAAGAACAATAGTCAATGCTACAACTGGGGCCCAACTGCGGCAATCTACAACATGATTGGTGCTGTCATTTTTATATTTAATGTTCAAGGGGATTTGTTATAGATATGTAGACAACTTCTGATGGTGATCGTTCAACAACTTCCCTTTTGTTTGTATAAACTAAATAGGTTGGTGATCAGTCTGGATGATCATCTCCTTCCCCAGAATGTAATATTTTCATTGCCAACACCTACATGATAGAAGACATCTATTTATCATAGGTGGGCTAATTTCAATATTGTAAAGTGTCTAACTATGATAGGCCATCAGATGCTTATTTTGGGTGAGGAATGCAACAATAACATTGTCAAAGTTATCTGTCTCAATTTCAAATGGTTGTTGTAGCTCTAGAAATTTGAGTATAGGTGCAGAGCAGAGGTGGTGTTATAGTTCACTGAACACCTTCTATTGGGACTCATAATACGAAAAAATTGACTTCGCTTCACTCTTGGTAATATGAATCAAAGGCTAAGTGATATGGGAGAATCCCAACATGAACCTCCAATAAAAATTTGCAAGGCCCAAAAAACTTTTAAGCTCTATTAGAGTGGATAGGGTTGGCCAATCCCGAATGAATTGGATATTAGTCGAATCCACATGCATTCCTTGCTCATCTATGATGTAACCCAGATACTAAACCTGACTCTTGCCAAACGTTCATTTCTCCAAGTTGGCACATAGTTTGTGTTGCCACAAGGTTTGAAGGACCTGTCAAAAGTATTGTAAGTGCTCCTCCCAACTAATTATGAAGATAAGGATGTCATCCACATAAGAAACCATGAAAGAGTTGATGAAGGGCCGAAATATGTCATCCACCAACCTTATAAAAGTGGTAGGGGCATTTTTAAACCTAAAGGGTATGGCCGACCATTCAAAAAGTCCTTCCTTGGATGTGAAGGTAGTCTTCCATACATATGTGGGCTTTATTGGAACCTGGTGATAACTAGACTTCATATTGATATTGCTGAAATACTTGGCCCGCTTGAGCTGGTTTAGGAGGTCATCAATTTGTGGGATTGGATAGCTGTTCCTCACAGTGATTTTGTTTAGTGCCTAATAATCAATGCATAGCTTATAGGTCCCATCCTTATTCTATGCAAGTATAATCAGGCTCCCACTATGTGAGGAACTTGGTTAGTTGTGCCCTTTTTGCAAAAACTCCTAGATCTATCACTTGATCTCTTCATTTTCTAGAATTGAGCGGTGGTATATCAGCCAAATGGGTACCAGTGCTCTGGGAGTCAAATCGATTGAATGCTTAACCTGACAGTGAAAGGGTACCCCTATGGATGAGGAGAAGATTTCTGTGCATTGTTCCACAACCTTATCCTCCTTCTTCTGTTGTGTGGGGGCACCTACTAGGTGCCTATAATACTATTGTAGCCCCCTTATTGTTATTATTAGTGTAGCCCCATTATTTTTATTGTTAGTATATCCCCTATTGTTATTGTTGTGCCCTTACATTATTATTGTTATGTAGGGTCTAATTATATTATGACCCCTTAGACTCCTGTATATACCATGGAAGTATTTTCATTTCTATAATCCAAGAATTGTTCATTTATGTGATGTAAAGGAGGTTGTCCCCTTGAAGAGACTATTTTTCAAGTCGTTGATCTATTTTTTCTTTTGTTTTGTGAGTTGGTTGCATAAAATTCAGTATAATTCAACCTAGTCAAAGTTCTTTCTCTTCTTCAGTAGTATTAGTGCACAAGAAGGATCGATCATGGTGTATGTCTCTAGATTATAGGGAGCTCAACAAGCTCACTATTGAAGATTAATTTCCCATTTTTGTCATTGATAAATTGTTAGATGAATTTCATGGAGAAATTTACTTCACAAAGTTGGATATTCATTCAAGATATCATCAAATTAGAATGAAGCCTAAAGACATTCATAACTCATGAAGGTCATTATGAATTTGTTTTCATGTTTTTTGGCCTTACTAATGCAGCTTCCACATTTCAAGGTTTAATAAATTCCATTTTCAAACCCTTCCTTAGAAAATTTGTGTTAGTATTTTTTGATGATATACTAATCTACAACAAGTATTGCAAGGATCATGTTCAACATGTTGACAGGGTGCTCAAAGTATTGGAGGAGAAACAATTATATGCAAAAACCTCCAAATGTTTCTTTGGGGTACATAAGGTGGAATATTTGGGCCATATTGTATCTCATGAGGGTGTTAAGGTAGACCCTAACAAAATTAAATCCATTAAGGAATGGAAAATCCCCACAACCTTAAAGCATCTTCGAGGATTTCTCAGGTTGATAGGGTATTATTGCAATTTTGTTAAGAATTATGGGAGAATAACAACACCTCTAACAATGATGCTGAAGAAAGATTAATTTTCTTGGTCTCTGGAAGAAACTAAGGCCTTTAAACATCTTAAAGAGGCAATGTTCCAAACAACAGTTTGAACTACACCATACTTCACAAAAACCTTTATTGTGGAATGTGATGCCTTAGGAAATGGAATTGGTGCTATTTTAATGCAAGAAGGAAGACCCATCGCTTTTTAAAGGCTTCCAATTAAGGGAAAGTATTTACACAAACCTATTTATGAGAATGAAATGTTGGAAATACTACATGCACTAAATCAATGGCGACCTTACCTAATGGGAAGACACTTCAAGGTAAAAACAGATCATGATAGCCTTAAATACTTTTTGGAGCAAATATTATCTTCAGAAGAGTGGAAAAAATGGGTTACAAAGATGTTGGGTTAGGACTTTTAAATCATCTACAAAAAAGGGAAGCAAAATGTTGTTGCAAATGCACTCTCAAGAAAGGATGACGATGTGGACACATTTCTCTGTGCCATTTCTATTATTCAACCTAATTAGATAACTGAAGCAAGGGATGAATGGAAGAATGACAAAGAGGTGTGGACACTCATTCAAAATTTGCAGCAAGATCCCATCACATCTGATACGTTTATTTGGAAAAATGATTCATTATGGTACAAAGATCGCTTATATCTCTGTAAGAATTCCCAATTCAAACAAAATATTATTTTGGAATCACACACCTCCTCCTTAGGAGGGCACACGAGATTTTTAAAAACTTACCATAGGGTCAAGAAGGATTTTTTTGGGATGGTATTAAATTTGATATTCAAAAGTTTGTGGAAGAATGTTTGGTTTTCCGACAAAATAAATTTGAGACAATTAAGAACCTAGGTTTGTTAGAACCTTTAGCCATTCCAAGTCAACATTGGGAGGAGGTCTTAATGGATTTTATCATAGGTTCACCCAAGTCTGAAGGAAAGAGTTTCATCATGGTGGTAGTTGATAGACTTATCAAATATGCACACTTTTGTGCATTATCTCATTCTTTTAAAGCTAGTACAATTGCTACTACATTTATGGAAACAATTCAAAAGCTACATGGAAACCCAAATATTATTGTAAGTGACGAAGATACCATTTTCACTAGAAATTTTTGGACGAATTTATTTCTTGTCTTGGTACTCAATTAGCTCATAGCTCATCTTATCATCCTCAATCTGATAGGAAAATTGAGATAGTGAACAAACTTTTGGAAGGATATATTTTTTGCTTTGTATCTAAGAAACAAACACAATGAGTCAAGTGGTTAACTCTGGCTGAATGGTGGTATAACACTTCCTTCTACACTGCTACAAAAATGACCACATTTATGGCACTTTATGGATATCATCCACTGTCCATCACGTCATCTTTAAGAGAAAATTCTAAGACTCAAGCGGTGGAAGATCACATCGAGCATCAAGAACAAGTTATCCAACGCTTAAAAGATAAACTCACTCTGGTGAAAAATCGAATGAAACAACACATCAACATTGCAGTGAAATAATTTTTGATGTAGGTGACTGGGTATTTTTAAGGCTACAACCATACAAACAAATGTCCCTTAATCAAGCTAAGAAGGATACTAAATTATCACCCAAGTATTATGGTCCTTAAAAAGTGTTGCAAAAGATTGGTACTATGGCATATAAATTGGAGTTGCCTGCATCTTCTAGAGTACATCCAATTTTCTATGTTTCATGCTTAAAGAAGGTTATTAGTGACAAGCTACCAGTTCAAACAATATTGCTAGAACTTGAAGATGAAGGAAAAATCATATTGGGGTTTGAAGCATTCAAGGAAACAAGAACATGAAAACTAAAAAATCGATCATTTTCATAGTATATCAATTTCAGAGTATACAAGAACTACTCAAGCGTCGAGGAAAACACTTTTTTTAAGGAAAGGGGCATTTTAGGTCCCTATAATACTAGTGTAGTGCCCTTATTGTTATCATTAGTGTAACCCCCTTATTGTTATTGTTAGTGTAGCCCCCTATTTTTATTGTTGTTTCCTTACATTATTATTCTTATGTAGGGCTCTAATTATATTGTGACCCCTTAAAATCCTATTTATACCAAGGAGGTCTTGTCATTTGTATCATTCAAGAAATTTTCATTTATGTGATATAAAGGAGGTTTCCCCCTCAAAGAGGCTACTTTTCAAGTCGCTGATCTATCTTTCTTCTGTTTTGTGAGCTAGTTGCATAACAAAACCTTTCCTGGGGGCCATGGATGTGGCCATGATCTTCCCCTTAATTTGAGAGTGAATAAGAAAGAAAATAAATTTCCTAGTTTGGAATATGATCTTACTGCATTGGTTAGTAAAGGTCAATGAGGTGGTGGTAGGTGGGGCTACCTCCGGTATTGTATATAACTTATTTCCCAAGTAATAATAACAATGTGAGGCTTAGACTCATACATAACATGATGCTTCAACAAGTACCATTTTCCTATTAATACATCACAAACTTCAAGAGGAGAAACATCACACTGTACCTCATTCGTGAAGGGCTTGATGCTATAGGGAAGGAAACACTATTAGCTAACATGGAGATCTCGTCCTTGGTGAACCCACCCAATGGTGTATGGCTATGGGTTTGGTGTGGTCAGTAGGCCCAACCGATTCTCAACCTCTTCTGGCATGAGATTCTTTTGGTTACCACTGTCAACAATGAGCTACAACAGAGAACCCTTCACCCACATCTATGAGTGGAAGAGATGCTCCCACTCCTCTGGATTTTCGGGCTTAATCTTCTGGACCTTGGTGGTGGCAACGGTGGCACTGGGCTCCACATCAATAATATTATTCTCTTTTTCATTCCCCTTGTCAGATTCTGACTCAAAGTCAAAACATGAATTTGACTCTAAAGCTTCAACTCGGCCACCAGTGACTGCTTGGCTTGACACTCACTTGTGTTGTGAGTGGGGCTCTTATGGAACTCACACCACTTTCCTTTGTCCTTCTTCATCTTCATGGTGTTGTTATTTTCTTGTGGCTTCAATGATTTTTCCTAAGTCCCCTCGCCTTTGCTTTATCCTTTGTTTTACGGTTTGGGAGCACATTTCCCTTGCTTCAGATTCACAGATCCAAATTCTTTGTTTTTCTGTTTAAATTTTTGTTCGATCTTGACAGCATATTGATAGGTTGTGCTAAGCGATGGGATGTCTAGGATCACCATCTTGTCCTAGATGTATCTGTCTAAACAACCTTGGTACTTGAGCACTAGATGCCACTCAGAATCCTTGATACCCAACTTCGTGTGAAGGGTATGAAAAATATTTGTAAACTTTGGCACATCTTGGTCCCTTCCCTATCACAGTGTGGTCCACTTTGTGTACTTATCATCATATTTAGCGACGGGGTAATATTATTCCTTGATGTCATATCTAAAATAATTCCAAGTGGACGCAGATAAAAACAGTGAGGTTTCTCTCTCGTCCCTCTGTTCACAGTCAGTTTCCCACTAGACCTTGACGTGGGGGGAAACTTTGAGGAGTGAAATAGTATTCTTTTCCCTATTGGAAAAGTCATGAACTAAAAAATATACTTCCAAAATACTTAAGCATTTATCTATGACATCTACATCTATTTTTCCTTCAAATATAGGCATGTCAAAGTTAACTTGTACCTTGGAGGGGGCAACGCCTCTAAAGTGACTGTTGGATGAAGATGTGTCACCTTTTGACATCCATCAAAAGATCTGGGAAAAGTTACCCATCATCTCATTCATTTTCCGCTCTAGGGATTCTTCAAGTAGCAGTTTGATAAGATCTCCTACTCGCTCATCTTTCTTGTCTTCCCCCATGGCAAGCCATCTGTGTCAATGGGGATGATCTTGCAAGGGTTCAACCATTTCAAGTCCCAATTCCTTATACCTCGAACTCATTGGGGACATATATAAAAATAGAGAAAGAAAAGACTTCTCTGACACCATTGATCTATATTTATGGATGAATGAAATGAAATACATATATGAAGAAAAACACAAAGATCCAATGAAAACATAATTTAATTCATTTATAACAAAGTACTGAAAATTGTTTACATGTAGAATGGAAATAAACTAGCTCAAGCGATGGTAGCTTATCTTTGAGAAGAGATTTCGCAACTACATGCCTTCTGAACTGTGTTACAATGAGGCTTGAAGGACTATCTATTATTGAGAAACAATGGAAAACCCTAAACATTAAAAAACGTAACTCTAGGAGATGAAGCACCAAAAGTCAATGGGCCTCATTGGGGTAAATTGGTTCATCAACTTCTCGGGGTCGTAACTTTGGAAAAATATCTTTGTTTTATGCGTATAATACCTCATTAGAAATATTTGTCCAAGGAATACAACTTTTGAATGAAAACCCCTACCATTTGCCCATTTTACAAAATAAATGTCATTTAAGGCCTCAAAATGGCTTTGAAAGTTCAGGATCCAAAAAGATTCAAAAAATAGTAAATAATGCTACAATTAATGAAAAGGAAAGAAATAATGGTGGGGTCTAAGTGGACTAGGTGGGTGGACACCAATTTCCACTTGTATTAGTCCTCCCCCCTTAAGAAGTAATGCTCCCCATTGCATTCAGTGCCTCCATGGGATGGGGAAACTTTTGTTGAACTTGGTCCCTGATGTGCCACTTACCTTGGTGTGGGATTTGGAAAGCTTTAACAACCCGATACAATTGGATCTTATGTTGTCAAGTAATCTTGATAGGTGTGTCCATGATCTGATCAATTGTAGCTTGTTCTATGCAGTATGGGTTTAGCTTTGCTGGTGTGATTTGTTATGAAATGTTTGATGTGTCCAGTAATGGTGGAAAGTATGGTCGAAGGTGGCCCACATAAAACAATGTGTGCATGTCAAGGAATGGGGAAATGCTAAGCTCAAAAGCATTGTCTCCCAAAACCTTGGTTATGGTGTAAGGCCCATATTGGAGTGGTGTGATCTTCTGATGGGCTCTGGTAAGGAATTCTTTCTACAAATGCAAACAAACTTTGTCACCCACCTGAAATTTGTGCAGCACCTGATGTTGATCATGTCTCTTCTTGTACTTGGAATTGGACTTCTCCAAGACGTCATGAACCTATTGGAAGATGTGCTAAATGCATTCAATAAACCTAATTTCTTTATCAGCCTCAAAATAGTTTGGTTGTCCTAACTATGGAAAGGTGATGGGGAATTGTTTGTCTCTCAGGGAAAGTATGCCAACAAGATACTTCAGTGGTTCCACATGGCCAGTTGCAAACCCATGGAGACACCTCTAGCAACCAACTAGAGGAAAGAGGATGCCACTTTAGGTGAGCAAGTGGATGCTACTATTTACCAATAGTTGGTGGGTTCACTAATTTACTTTTTGAACACATGACCAGATATGTGTTATGCAGTCAACCAGGTGAGCTAAGCTATGGTTAGGACAACCAAACTATTTTGGAGGGTAGCTAAGCATTTTAAACAATAGATCATAGGCATTACCTAGTTTAGACTATGGTACATATAGACAGAGTGAGTGAAGTTATGTGGCTTCATAGATGCATATTAGTTGGGCAGTCCATCAGAACAAAAGACTACATCAGGTGGAATTTTCAATGTTGGGTCCATAGCAATTTCTTGGTACATGAGGAACTAAAGATCTATGGTACTCAGCGCGACAAAAGCAGAATACATGGCTGCCAGTCAAGCAACATGTGAGGCGATTTGGATGAGAAACATACTTGCTGGATTGTTTGGTCAAATGATGGATCCAACTGTGATCTACTGTGATAATCAAAGTTGCATCAAGCTCTCTGAAAATCCTATTTTTCATGATTGATCCAAGCATATATATATATATATCTATATATATCACCATTTATGTTACTGTGTGCAGAGGAAAATAATGTTGTTGTCGTACATTCTGACAAAGGAACAAGATGTTGATATTTTGACAAAGGCCTTATCAAGAGGGAAGTTTGAGTTCCACAGGTTTAGGATAGGGGTCATTGATAATACCTTTCTTGCTAAGAGGGAGTGTTGAAAATTGTAGCAAGAAATACTCAATTTGATTTTTCCTTGATTAAATTGAGAAAATTCGAATTTCCACATCAACATAAAAGTTGGATGATGTTAACTTGTGTGACATGGTCTTGGGCCTCCAAAATGTCATCCGCTCTCACTCTCAATTCCATCATTTTACCTTCATTACGTAACTCTATAGCCCCATAACCTTACATCAAGTAATCATTTTCATGATCATATGGGTTTATCATTATTATTTTCCAAGTCATTTATTTCAAGTATTATAAGTGAATTTATGATTAAATATTAGGAAATTAACATGTTTTCATATATATCTAAAAGTGTTATGAGTTTTGTGATATTGTAGGCCTACTTGGAGATTCTAGAAGGGTCTTATTTGGCCAACCAACCACAAATTCGAATTTCAAATTCCAATTCATAAATATTTGTAGAAGATGTGGATCATCAACTAAGCACATTCAAAGGAGAAGATACATCGTGGATATTTTGATATGTAACTCTTATCAAAACTAAGAGATAATTTTGAGAGGATTTGTATCTTATATTTTTGGAGACTGGTTGTAACCACAAGAGATAAATTTGGATTTAGGAGAGATCTAAGGATCTATATTTATTGAATAGTTATCCTCAATTTTTGTATAAATAGGAGTGCACCCTTCATACAAAGGGTTGTTAAGTGTTAGAGTTGCTAGTTAGTGTTAGTGCTAGTTGCCAAGTTAAGACGTAGCTAGTTTCTAGTTGCTAGTTGGAGGTTCCAAGTTCCATCCAAGATACGATTTGTAAAGTGAGGATAGAGAATTCTTGTAATATCTTGTAACTCATTTTATGAAATACATGTTGCTACTTTTATCTCCAATATGTGATAGTTGTTCGGGGTGCTCGCTGAGGAATGGAGGGTCCCCATCAACCACAATTTTCATACCTTTGTACATATTGATAACATAGTGTAATTATGTTATTTCATTTATTTTCAGAAAGTGTGATTTCATTTATGAAAGTGTGGTGTGATTTCAATTCTGCAAGTGTGATTTCAATTCTGCAAGTGTGATTTCATTTATGCAAGTGTAGTGTGATTTCATTTATGCAAGTGTGGTGTGATTTCATTTATGTAAGTCTGATTTTCATTTTCAAGCAAGTGTGATTTACTTTATGCAAGTGTTCTTTAAATTTCTTTATGTTTGGAATTGGATTGGAATGATTTATTTAGATTTCTAATTAGTTTCAATTACATTAGATTAATCTATTCTGATAAATAACCACCTAGTACATATAGTATAGGTATATGTCATCAGTTCACGAACCTCAGGTTGAAAATTAATGATAGGGATTTAACTCATAATTAAATCACCCAACACATGGCTTGTGGCACCCAATTTACTCAATAAATTCGAGTTGGAGAAGTTAGAGGTCAGTTTTGAATGTGTGATTGCTAATTTGTAGCAATCAAGGTCAGTTATCTTAGGTTGCTTTTAGTTTAACTAATTCCAACTTTTAGAGGAAATAGTGGAAGGTTAGTTAAGTAGTGGGACTTGATTCAAACTCAACGATCATCCATTTAACTGATCAATCATCCCAAAATAGCTAATGCATGAAGAGAATTCAAGTTACCCAGTTGAGGTGGAGATTCCAAGGTAGTGTAACATTAGTTGTAGACTAGTCTTGAGTGTACAGGTGTTGCATGCAGTCAGATGATCAGCCTAAAGGAATTGCACAATTCAATTGAGGGAATTTCCTAAATAATAGGGGCTATTTCCTCGAGGAACAATGAAAGGAAATAAGAGTTCAAGCTGAAGAAAAATTTTACTAGTCTAGGTCAACGACCTTCAACGAGCAGAGTGATAGGTTGTGCACTTGTAGGGTGAGCTTAGTTGAGAAAATAAATTGTAATATATCTCTATTAATTTTACTAATGCAAGTAGGTATTGGGGTTTTGAGTAGATTTCTTTCCTTAGATAAAAATACTTGTTGCATGTGTGTTATTTCTTCTTGCATGTTTGATATTTTCGTTCTAAATTGTGAATTAATGTCCGCAGAGTAGTAGTGTAGATCAGTGACTTGTGATTTTGATTAAAACTTCATGAGAAGTTGAAAATATACAACCTAATTTCTACACAGAAAGACAAGGATAAGGATCTAGGCCCTATTCAAAACAATGATTTTAAAAGGAGAGTCTGTCAAGTTTTCTAGGTAGGCAGTAATGGACTAGGAGATCGACTTTGGATGCTATAAGGATATGACAAGTTGATCCTAGAGTCTGGAAGAAAAGGAACAATTAAGAAGTAAGTGATTAGGATCCTCTACTTGGTTCATGCATGATGAACAAATTGATGGGCTCATGAGACCGCATTTTTGAATCTTATGACATGATAAAAAACAATTCTTTAATAGGAGTTATAGGATAAGCGTTATCCTTGGCCACTGCCTCATTTTCCAGAGATGTTTCCAAGTACGAGTGGATACAAGAAGCTGATATTGAGTTAGTATACGACATTCCTCCTTAATATTGGAATTTCCGGAAGGCCCATAACTCTAGCGCAATATACCATTGTCAAAATTCACTGTGATATTTATTGTATTAAGGACTAGTGATAGAAATTGCTACTCCTTGTGAGTTTTGGCATATTATGGAGCATGAATTTTGCATCTTCTCCATGGGGAGTTAGAGGGATGGTTGTTCTAATATTGGGTGAAGATAGCCCTTGTTGATGGAATTGTTCTTGAATTTGTTATGAGTTTTCCAGAGTAGAGAGCTTAGGCCATTGATTCCAAGAATCATCCCAGAGAAGAGTTGTTAACCCATTCTAAATTTCCAAAAAATAATGGTCTTAGTTTAAATGTTTATTATGTCATGCTACATTCTATATATAAAAACCTTTGATGCATGTTTTCATTCTGAATTGTTGAGAGGAGTGAACACCTTGTGCACACTTATTTGTCCTCATTTAGCACCAAAGAATTTAGGGTTTTTTTAGCCATTTCCACCTGGTTTTTTCACTTAAGGATTTTCTAAGAATCTCAGGATCTCTCAAGCCTAGGCCTCTAGCATATTTGGGAAGACAAAGCTTACCTTGAGCCACTGGGGCCAATTTTTGATCCAGCCAAGTGCCCACCCATAGGAAGGAATGTTGAAGGCTTCGAAGCTTGGTGGGGATAGATTTAAGAGCATCTAAAGAGGAAAGAAGGTAGTTGGACATTGCCTGAAGCACAAATTTGAGGAGGGTGAGACGACCGACCAGATTAAGAGCCCTAAATGTCCAGATTGAGAGCTTGGTATTGATTTTGAGCAATATTTATTCCCAGACTAATCGATGAAGGGGATTGTATGAGAATAGGGAACCAAGGATTTAGATGAAAGGGAACGCTTTTTGAAGCCAAAGAGGTGAGAGATGTGAACTTGAAAAACTTGGGGGTATTAAAGAAAAATATTTTGTATTTTCTTTTGTTAATCTCAATGTTCGAAGTTTCTACAAAGATATCCAAGATTCACTTGAGTTCTAGAGCCTCCTAATGAGAGGGATGCCCCATTAGTAGGGTGTCATTGATAAATGGTTGGTGGGCCGATGTATGGTTATTGGAACCAAGAAAAAGACCTCATAGGTGATTATGGGAGAGATTATGTAGGATGGAGTGACTCAAGCCCTAGGAAATAAGAAATAAGATGTAACGGGACATGGCATCTCCTTTTCTAATGCCTCTGGAGGGGGTAAAAGTGGGGAGGGTGAGATATTAACCAAATTATAAAAGAAGGCTTTGGAGATGAGAGACATCACCCAAGATATCCATTTTTCATGAAATCCATATGCCCTGAGGGTGTGGTATATGTATTTCCAACATACCTTATCAAATGCCTTAGAAATATATAGCTTGAGGAGCATCCCAGGTTGCTTATAGGAACATAGTGAATTGGTGTGCTCCTTGAACATGATAATTCTATCCAATATTTTTCTACCTTCCACATAACTACTTTTTCTTAGGAGAAATTATTGAAGGAAGAAGAATCTTGAGGTAATTGTTAATGGTTTTCACAATAATTTTGTAGATTACATTGCATAAGGAATGATGAAAAGGTTCAACAAGGGAGGAGGCTTTTGAGGAATTACGAATTAAAGAGATGAAATAAGCATTGAAGGTTGTGAGGAGAGAGGCAGAGCATTGACAGCCTTCTAGCACTTGCCAAACATCTTGACCCAGGATGCTCCAACATGATTGATAAAATTCGAAAATCAAACCATCTAGCCCTGGAGCTTTGTCTTTGGGCATGTTCATAACTACCTCTTATGCTTCTTGGAAAGCGATATCTTTCATAAGCAGGGCATTTTTTTCTTTAGAAATAAGATTGGAATATGTTAAATTACTTGATTGATATTTGCTCACTTGTCAAGGATCGACTCTATGAGGAAGGACTAAAAATGTTGAGAGAGAACTTACATGATATCTTCATGATCTTCAACCACTTGGTTGTTATGGTCTATTAGATGAATGTTGTGGTTCTATTGTTAGTCATTTATCATAGACATTTGGAATACTTTTGTGTTTCGTTATCCCTCTTTCAACCATTTCACTTTGAATTTTTTCTTCTAAATTGTTTCTTACTGTATAAGTTGTTCATTTAATTTGACCTTTAGGGCCTCTTCAAAATATTTTAATTCCTCTATTCTTCCTTCTTTGATGATAGTTTGTTGTACTTCATTCATCATTGTTTCTAATATTTTCTTTTCCTGAAAGATGTTGTTGAAGTCCTTCACATTTTAGTCCTTTAGTTTTTTCTTGATATACTTCAGTCTTTGTTGGAAGCGGTACATTATTCTGCCTAAGATGGACCCCGATTCTTCCCACTTTTCCATGTTAGTCATGAAGCTCAGATGGCAAATCCATAAAGATTCAAATCTAAAGGGCTTGTTACCAGGGGAGCCTAACCATCTAAGGTTAAGGGTGATCGACCAATGGTTTGATCCATGATTGGGAAGGATGAGAGCCTCGATGCCAATACTCGCTATGAGAAGGGACTCTGAGCAGAGGAAACGATCTAGCCATGAGGCCACTTCAAATTAGAGAAATTTTGATGTCTAAAATGGGCCTCCTAAGAAAAATGTAAAACCAAAATAAAATTATAAGAACCAATAGGATTCAAGGTCATGATGTTAACCATGAGGGATGATTCACCATTTTTGGGGTAAAAAAGTAAAAAGATTAAAAAATAATAAAATAATAAAACTACTTTTTCAACTTATATTTTCAACTTATCTCCCTATGGTTTTACTCAAATTTCGAGCGGGACTACTCGTTGGATTCAAAATTTAATTCCTCATCCAAGGAGTACCCATGTTTCATACTTTCAATGGACTGTGCTACACAAAAAATGAGAAATACATGAAAAAGCATGATTGCAATCACGTTTTTCATGTATTTCTCATTTTTCATGCAGCAATTTCCATCGAAAGTATGAAACATGGGTACTCCTTGGATGAGAAATCAAACTATGCATCCAACGTGTGTTTCCGCTCAAAATTTGAGTAAGCCCATAGGGAGATAAGTTGAAAATACGAGTTGAAAATTAATTTTTTCTTTTTTCCCTCTAAAATTCGATGATGTAATCTAATATTATTTTGTTATTTCCACTATTATTTTATAATTTCCTTGGGAGGCCCATTTTAGACCTCCCCTAATTGGTTGTTGTCCCCCACACTGATTATTCCAGGTGTTGATCCCGTTTAGGGTAGGAATATCCACCAGCTTGTAGTCATATATGAAGGAGTTAAAGAGAGAAGCTTGTGTTTCTATCCTGTGAATTCTTCCTTTATTTCTTGCAATTACTAGATCAGATTGAAATATCCTTCTAATTTCCATTGATTAAGGATGACTAAGAGTTTGGAGATAAATATTTTTTTCCCATGGGGAAATTAGGGCCGTATATGTTTGAGATGATACCACAGTGAGAGGAACTGATATGCTGAAAGGGGGTTGAGACGATTTTAGGTAGGGAAAAGGAGTCTTTAAGGATGACAATGGAGGGGTTCTAGAGGATTGTTAGGCCCCTTGATGCTCTTGTAGAACATTGGGAGAGGATATCACAATTTTACCAAAAATCATTGATAATTTGTCTGAGACTATAATGCATGATTTTGGTTTCTTGAAGTAGCAATAGGTATAGCTTTTCTTGGGAGAGCATATTCTTGAGAATGCAAAGATTGGTTTTTCCATTAAGGCCTCTAACATTCCATGATATGATTTTTATAATTGGGAACTATGGAGAGGGAGAAAAAGAGTATTTAGGGGAGTGAATTGACCCAAGTTAAGAAGGAATTCCCCAAGATCATGAAGGAGTCATCTATTGGGTTTTCGACCCTTTTTATTAGGTTAATTGGCTAATAGGGCTTCATCTTGTGGAGCATTTTATTTGATTCCTTGCGATGGTGATGAGAAGGATGGAAATGGGGTGGTACCTTGCATGAGAGATTGATTGATGAGGAGATATTGATGTTGAAGATAGGTTTTGAACACCATTTGAATTTGGTCTTCTAGGATGGTAGTCAGATCTTTGTTCTTCCATTGTTCTGTTATTTTATGAAGATCCATACTTTGAAATTCCAAATATGCTAGATCTTCTTCCTCCATTGGAATGGCGGTTTTCTGATTAGCATTTTGGCTTTGTGATGTGTGCTCCATGATCTGGGGAATCAATTCTACTTTTCCATTAGTTGTTTTCTCCTCAATAACTTGATTTTAAGGATGATCACTAGAGGTTGTGGCCTAAGGATTCAGATATTCTTCCTTTGTGTGTTGATTCACATTGTATCGATTATGCCCTTGATCACCCTACTGTTTTGAATGTTCCCCAAGTTTCCTAGTAGCTTTTCTTTTATTATTCACTTTGGTGGAATCACTTCTAGAGGGCACTTGATGTGCAAGCTCGCTCCCAGGTTCTTGTGGTTGGGTCGAGTTTGCAGGGCAATCCCTAAATAGGTGTTCATATGCATGAAAATGATGATAGTGGAAAGGGATTTGTTCATAATCTATCGAGTGTTCCCAAATGATATCTTCACAATGGGGGTTTTCTGATTAGCATTTTTACTCTGTGAATTGTGTTCCACAATCTGGGGAATCAATTATACTTTTCCATCAATTGTTTTCTCTTGGAAACTTGATTTAAGGATGATCACTATAGGATGTGCTCTGAGGATTCACATCTTCTTCCTCTGTGTGTTGAAGAACAGTGCATCGATTATGTTCTTGATCACCCTACTAGTTTGAATTTCCCCACGTTTCCTAGTAGTTTTTCTTTTATTATTCACTTTGGTGGAATCACTTCTAGAGGGGACTTGATGTGTAGGCTCACTCCCAGGTTCTTGTGGTTGGGTCGAATTTGTAGGACAATCCCTAAATAGGTGTCCATATGCATGGAAACAATGATAGTGGAAAGGGATTTGTTCATAGTCTATCGATTATTCCCAAATGATATCTTCACAATTAGAAGGATGTTTGTCAAGAGGGGTTTAGAAAAATCTAAATACACAGAGTTGGGCATACTTCATATACCTCCCGTGCTTAATGATATCAAAGAGCATAACAAAAAACCCAAGTTTATTACCTAATTGGGCTAAAATATCTAGATCTCGGTATTCATGAGGCAATGAGTAAAGTTTGATCTAGACGAAAAGAAAGGAGAAATATTCCTTCTGTGGATCAAATCTAGGGACCCATGGTTTCATGTAGAGTCTAACTGAGTTCATGAAATAAGGTTTTCCCTGATATATGTTGTCACTACCTATCACACTATTGAAGATGATTGTGATAAAGTCTTAGGATCCCATTTTGATTTCAACATCTCATTTAATGGATGATTTCTTCTTGATCTAGTTGATCATAAGTTTTTTTCATGACCAAGGTCCTACAAATTTACAAATGAGAGCATGCTCCTTCATATGCTACACCATTTTTCCTATTTTCTGAGAAGGGATCTCGAGGAGAGGCAATTTCGATGCTTGCTCATGGCAAGGCTCGTTGTGTTTTGTTGACTGTCCTACTGGATCTAAGGTTGAGGCTCTAGCAGCATACTAGTTCGGAGCTGCAGTGGTGGATTGATGGTCATATATACCATTGATTGATTTTTTCTTGGTTGAGATGTTGGTTTTATGAATGGGTTTATGTAGAGGCCATCCTACCATTGCATTTTTGAAAGAATGACCTACTCCCCCCCCCCCCCCCCCAACCCCCCTCACATGAAGGTGCCATGGAGTCGTGAGCCGTCTACACAATTTTTTTCAGAACCCTAGGGTTTTAGAGCCGTTGTCAAAGCTTCTTTTCCTATCCTTCCACATCAAGCCATTCATGTTAATTTTGCATTCCTCTAACCTAAAAAATTGTATTAAATGGTAAGTATGTGGGTAAATGTCCATATGTAAATTTTGATTTCTAATCATATAGTCTATTAAGTTTGTATTTCCTTAATATAACTAAGATGGGGATCAATAACCACATATATTTAGCTTGTTAGAATCTATCACATAAAAAAAAAATAAAAAATTAAATACGATCCATAATGTATAATAACCAATTATACTAATAAAGTGAGATCCAAACCAAGGAAGGATGTTATCACATCTCTTCATAATTACAACTCAAAATTAAATCTAGACTTAGCTAAATCCTTTAATATGGATAAATGATTACAAAAACTAAGTGTTTTGCATTTAAAATGTTATTTGCTTGAAAAAAAAGTGAGAATATCTCCCACAAAAAATCAATGACATCCAAAAGCGCCTATTGAATTTAATTGTGAAGATGACTACAAGTTAAGCCACTAATGGAAGCCTCTCATTCATAAACTTAATCTATAATATTTCATTCTCTCACCTTCCCTCCCCTCCCACCCTTCACATCCTACCATGTTTTCTTTCCTTTCATCTTATTTTCTTATATTAATGTCCACCCCCCACCCCCCCTTTCATCTTACTTCTCTAAATCTCCCTACCTTTTTAAAATAATTGAGAGGGGGATCAATAACCACATATATTTAGTCTATTGGAATCTATCACATAAATAAAAACCAAAAATTAAATAGGATCCAAAAGGTATAATATCAGATTAGACTAATAAAGTGAGATCCAAATCAAAGAAGGATGTTATCACATCTCTTGATAATTACAACTCAAAATCAAATCTAGACTTAGATAAATCCTTTAGTATGGATAAATGCTTACAAAAACCAAGTGTTTTTCATATAAGATGTTATGTGCTTGTATAAGAAGTAAGAATATTTCCCCAAAATAGTCAATGACAACCAACAATCACTATAAGTTAAGCCACAAGTTAAGCTTATTAACTTTAATTATGAAGATCGCTATAAGTTAAGCCACTCATGGAAGCCTCTCATTCATAACCTTAATCTCTAATCTTCCATTTTCTCCCCCTACCACGTTTGCTTTCCTTTCATCATTTTTCTCTAAATCCCCCCCCTCCCATTTCCTTGCCTTTCATCTCATTTTCTCATATTAATCTCCCCCCTTTAATATTACTTTTATCTTTTATCCTTTATTAATTAAATTTAATCATATTAAACCAATAAATTAATTTTTACTTTATAATTTTTCTCCTTCTCATTCTTATTCTATATTATATTAATTGATAGAAACTCTTTAACCTTTACCTTATGCTTATATTTTTATATTTATTAATAATTTTATAAAATTTTAAATATTTTCTATTTTATAATTTGTTAATTTATTATTTATTTTTTAATTTCATCTTTTCAATTTTTAATTCAAAATAAAAATTCATTATTCTTAATCTTAATTTTAATTCATTTATTCTTAATTTGAATTTTCTCACCTATGTGAACTCTTTTCTAATCATTTTGATTTGTTTGGTCCCTAAGGATGGACAAAGTGTCCACTCTTAATGTCGGACATAATCCTCGTAATAAACACAAAATAAAGACATCGAAAAATAACATTACAATTACTATGTGTTGTTTTGAATTATGAACCTTAGACTTGTCACATAGAGAAAAATGACCACCTAATAACTTTAAAATAATACTTTTTTACAAAGAAAAAAATTATTGGAATATTTATTATAATATTCCTTAAAATTAAATATCTTTAATAGTAAAAAATGAGATTATATTTATATTAACTTTTTGACGGTGTTGGACCTGACAACATGTCAGGGGATCTCCCCGATAAGAAGTCCCAACTAGACCTCATATCGTTTGGAAAAGGAGTCCCAACAATGAGTAGTACAATATGTTATAGCTCCAAATCTCACTATTATGGTTTTTGATGTTGTACTCATGGCCTAGGGGAACCCCTCCTTCCAGACCTGGTCCAAAATTTCAAAAACAATGTTTTATCCCTTATACGTGACATTTCCCTAAGTTAAACGCGTGTATACACGGGTAGGCATATACTCAACCCGCGTATATGTATTAAAACACTTAAAAAAAATACAAACCTCCTCAATTTCGGGCAGAGATCACGGGTTTTACCTGCTGATCACCTATTAGTGCCTGTGGCCCAACTGTTCCCAACCAACTCCCAACTAAAAAACTACTTTGGGAGAGGTATAAAAAGACCTCAAATGGAAGGCCTAGAGGAGAGAAGAGAGAGAAAGGTTATTATACTGAGATTTTTCCCCTGACTAGGTTGAAGACCCTTGTGTCTTCTGCACTTCCCCCATTTATACAGGAAACCCTTGTTTCCTTGTGTGTTGATGTTCATCCACTACTTATGACATCATGGAGTAAGTCATTGAAGGAGTTTGCTAAAGACTTGAGGCTGGACGGATCCGGAAGGAAGCTTTGCTTGGAGCCCGCAAAAGGTGACTCAGGTGAAATTATTCCTTTTATGCATTTTATTTGTCTATAATAAAAGAAACACGTCTTGGTTCCTGATATAAATCTTATTTATGTTTATGATATTCATGTTGGAATTCATATGTGAATGGTTGTTTAAAGTTCATAACTAACTACCTTTATAACATGAAGATGATTTTTTTATAAGTTTTTGTCCATATACTACTGTGTTCTTTGGAATTGATTGTTTTGTAGGACAAAAGAGCGAAAGGAACTTGAAGAAGGGTTTGGACCCTAAAGGAACTTCTCAAACGTAGGACCTAAGGTATGCCCCTCTTACTATAGAATTTGCTTATAATAGCGTAATGGCTGTGTGAATGTGTGTTTCTCTTTATAGACAACTTTCAGTCTGCTAGGGTTTCAACCCAAAAGTCCTAGGGGAACATTTCCCTCAACAGAATTGGTGACTCCACCGCAGACAACACTCTTGTTGTTCCTAGTTTGGGTGTTTTCAAGCCAATCAGGGCTCAATTGCCTGTTTGCTTGCTATTGTTGTGTGGTCTGTACTTGAATTCTAAGTTTTGCCAATTTGTTCAGTTTGTTTTTTATTTTTCTTGAAATCTTTTATATACGTGGTTTGTCTTAGTTACAGAAGCGTATATACGCATGTTTCCTGAAGTTAACCCGCGTATACGCAGGTTTCCTTAGGATCAGTCGGGTATACACGCAATCTGTACATAAGTACAATCGCGTATATCTTGCAATTTTCAAGATTTGTAAATCTTTTGTCTATGAAGGCCTGTCTGGTGGTTTGATTCAGTTTGAAACAGTCATTTTCCAATATCAGTTGTTTGTTTTACAACAAGCACCTTGCTCTAAATTCTCTCTGATTGTAAGGGGTATTGGTCTTGTTCTTGTTGTTGCAAGCGTCAACGTTTTTTGGTAAAGCATGCAAGATTTCTTCCTGGAATCTTGGCTTCTCTGATTCATCAGGGCAGAAAGATGGTCTCAATTTTTGTGTTAAATCTTGCTTTTGGTGACTTTTTGTTTGCTTGACAAAACCACTTTTTGTGACCATCCACTTCTTTGTTTCGTGAAAGTTGTCGATTGATACTTTCTTGAAATTTGTCTTTTTAATATTTTTGGTCCTTGTTGCCAAAGCTTTCATTACTGCTTTTGATTGTTAAGAGCATCTTTAAACATATTTATATTTGTTGAGTTTTCATCCATTGTGTGGGGTCAACTTGCAAAAGTGTTTCTTGCCTATCTTTCAATCACAAAGTTTCAGTCTTGTTGAGAGCATTTTTTAAAAGACTCTTTTGTTTTTTCTTTGAAGAAAACTTTCTGAAAAACTTCGTTTTTCTTTCTTGAACATGGTTTTCATTTGGTTTCCTTTTAGTGAATGAAAGTGCTTTATATTTGTCCTAAAATTTGTTTTTAGTGTTTAGACGAAATGAATGGTAGCATCTCATATTCCATCTAGACATTTTAAGTGGCAAAATAAAAATTGATAAGTAAACAACTTTCATTTCTTGTTTCTAGAGTTGTTTTGAATCTTACATCAGCATATATTTGTTGCATTAGGATAGATTTGCATATCTTTTTAGGCATACATAGCTTTGTTAACTTTTGTGAGTGTGAAGCATGAATTAACAAAAAGAAAAGAAAGATTTGTTTTATTAGAAGTTCCTTTGAACCCTGTAGAAATTGCTCTTCATCGAAAAACGAAAACAAGTGCATGTGCATATGGTTAGGTTTTTAATAATTTCTTTTGCATCAAAAACACCAGTAGTTTCACTTTCGTTATCCCATGACTTAAAGAACAGCCTATTTTAAAATCAAGCGATAACTAAAATTCACTAAATTTTTTTCTTTTAAGTTAGATACACCAACAAGTTTTAGGATTTTAGGGCCTTGGATTAGGCGAGTGGAGAGTTAACTCTCCAAGGCCATTTAAACGTCAAATATAGGAGTCTGAATAATGAGTGAAAATCCAATAGCGTTAGGAAGACCATGAAAGCTCCGAATCTAGGAGTTAAGCACGAGGGTCTGTGAAGACAGGGAAGAGAGATACCCCCTCTCCTACTTGTTCGAACTTACCTCACGACTGTTTCGCCTGGCTTTTGCGATGAGTTGGTATCCATAGTTGCTACTCCTAGGGATCTACACATGTGGCTGCGGAGGGGAATCCCGTGGCACCTGAGGTCAACGTTGCATCACTCTCAACAGTACTACTAGAGGGCACCCTTGCGAAGCTTCGGGGCTTGCACTGGCGCAGGCTGTTGTTAGGAGGTTAGCGTAACTTCCTCTGTTACCTTCGCTGATAGGACTGGGCCCTCATCATCCCAGACTATCTTCAGAAGGGCCCTTAATTAACTTTCTCATATTTTGGTGTCCGGTCCTAATCACCCGGAGTGGAAATACTTGGAAGTTGTTTGACTGGTTGTTATCTTTAGGGACTTTATAGTGTGTGCTTTGTGCTCTTAGTTGGCCTAGCTTTCAATTTTTTTAGTCTTTAGTTAGATCTTAACAAGAAATTCAAAGTGGCTGACCGATCACCTAGACGGTCTCGAAGACTTCGTGGTCTTTCACCACCAAGTTTAGAGCCTTCTCCTAGAAGGCGCAGAGGTAATACTACTGGTGGGTTTTGACCCACGGCAGTTGACGCATCGAGGATTGATCCTCCTCTCGGGGGCATTAGTATTCAAGTAAGGCCTAGCACTTCCGCAGAACAAGAGAGGAACACTCCAGTTCTTTCTCGAGTTCGCTTACAAGCGGAGAATAACATAGAGGTAGAAGAACTCTCAGAGTCGTTAGCGGCTGCGAATTCTCCCCTACCATCTATTCATCCAGACATATTACAATACATTGGGACTCCAAGCATACATTTTCAAGTCCAGGTTACGCTACGCGCTTACCATCGATGACCACTACTAGAAGCATGGCTTCTATTACAAGTGCTACAACTATGCAAACTCCAACATTGGTACAAGGGGGAGGAACGATTTCCATCTCCTCTACTTATTTGTTTGGATCTTTTGCTAGCACATCTTTAGTTG
>APFE031740146.1:0-24141 GCA_000404065.3 Pinus taeda | reverse complement strand
ATTTCAAAGGCTAAAACCAGACTTGCCATTGTAAATTTCAAGCTCAGAGCAGTAAACTAGGCAAAGCAGAGAACACTAAAGAGAAATGGTGATACTAGAAAATTTCACACAAAACCATAAAATGACAATCAATCAAATATAAGGATTGGCTCCCCAATGGAGTCACCAATTTTTGGTGCAGGTAAATTCTCAGTGCGGACACGAACAATTCCTCTAACCCAAGAGAGCGATTCTAGCCACAAACAAACAATCTATGGAAAACTTCCTTAAGCTAGAATCAAATAAGAAGGCCAACCTCTTAGAACGCTATTCCACTTGGTGATGATCCTGCTTCCTCACTCCAGCTACCTCCTGTTTCCTTCCTTCAAATACTTGAAACAAGAGAACAAACAACAACAACAAATGTGATAGCATACAAATTGTATTCAACCTACTTAATAGGTCAAGGAACATTAAGCCATCAAATGTAAGATAACACTTCAATGTAGGAAATAAATCAATAGTTGTATTCATATAAGTTCAGAAAGAGATTACAACTAATGCCTTGATGTTGCTGGTCTCCTCCAATGTATCCGGGTTCCCATGCTTCTACTAGCATCTCATGGACAATCCCAACAATGGAAGTTCTAAGGCCTCTTCCCTTTAGTCTCAAATCAAACCAAACACTCTATTCTCCATCAAACATACACTAGAAAGCTACAAGCTATAGATGTCTTGCTGAATATTCAAGCTCCAAAAATACCAATACTGAAACTTGTGAAGCTTGTAAAAGGAGGGGTTTATATAGCTTGGATAGAGGGGACATGGTTCCTCTTATCATGGGATAAGGCTTTATCTCTTGGGTTGATTCCATCTTAATAGGGGAAAGGATCCCAAACTGACTTCCTCAGCTCCATCTAGCCCAACCATTTAATAGACTTCCGTTACGAAGCTTCTATACCTAGAAGCTTTGACTCCATATTTAAAATACTTTCCAAAAGAGGATCGACGTGACTGAGAAAAGGCTTAGTAGGATTGTATGGTGCTAGTCATCATTTTAATCTCTGCAAATTGGTGCGAGGAGGAAATTGGTCAGTAGTGTTGGTCTTGTAAACTAGGGTAAAAGGAAGATTCTTGGGAAATGATGCAAAAGGGAATCATTATGATCATGAAGAGGGACATAATGGGAGTTTCTTCATGATGGGAAAGCATGTAGGTTTCACTATAGAGGTCCTTCGAGATTGTTGATGGGAGAGTACAGGAACAATGAAAAAATACTGTGTAACATGAACCGGGTATTAAAGACCTTGATGAGGTGAATGAGTAGGGTAATGGAGCCCCTAATGAGCTGAAAGAAAAAGGTACTAAAACCCTCAGTGAAATGGAAGCTCTTGGCACATAAACCCTTGGTGATATTATGATGCAGATGTTGGATAGCTAAGATAACTTTGATATTGGCAATGACGGTACATGTTTTGAATAACTTGCAGAAAATGTGCTTTCACCAGATGAGCTGGAAGTGGATACCTCTACCCTCTATCTGAATAACTGGATAGAAGAGCTCGAACAACAAGTTCATGACTTGGAGGCATTAAAATAGTTCATGAAGAAGACCTAGCAAAAGCAAGGCAAGGTAGAGTTGGCAGAAGAGGTCAAAGAGCGGAAACATCAAGTGAAGGTATGAAAGTTCCACGCTTCTAAATGCTACAACCACCTCAAGAAGGTGACCAGACAACTTAAGAATGCCTTAGGTAAAAAGAAGAAGGTAGTGAAGGAAGGGATCACTATCCAAGTGCAAGATTCAAAGATGGCTCCCTATGTTGAAGATTTTTATAGCAGCTAAAGGTTGTGTGATGACACACAACAGCTTAGGGATGTGAGGATTTTTCTAGGACGAAATGATCTATTTTTACCCCCTTCTTATTACAAAACCACAATCATTAACCTCTGTTTATCTCCATAAACCTCCTCATTCCTGCACTACTGCAAGAATATTGTTTATTCCTACATAAACTTCATATTTCATGTTTAAGGTTTATTAGGTGCTTAATTAATCATTTTGAATAGATTTTGTGCCTTTAATATTTCTTGTAACTTATGTTTACTTTCATAAAGTATTTGATAAGCTAAAGTATTAATCATTTTGCTAGCTTGATCTAGTGCAGGTAAATTCCTGCACCGCTGACAACTATCTGTTTCGTGATCTCCACAGTAGCTCAATCACTTCACATGGCATATGGCCGACGATAAGGTCTATGGCCAATGATTAGTTCGTAGCTTATTATAGCTGCTGGCTTATTTTTCTATTTTTTTTGTTATTTCGTTTTAGCCGAAATGCTCGATTTGGAATGACTGTGTAATTTTTTATTATGGCCATAGGCCGAAGGGCTGTATAAAATATAGCTTTCAAATAGAACTAGGTTAGTGAGTGGTAGCGATAGCAGTGCAATTGTAATTTCTGGTTAATTTGTAATCTCCTTGTCTCCCTTGTTCTGGGCTGGACTTGAACTCATAATATATATTTGCTGATTGGAATTAATGCAGGGAGCTGTGCCATGATTTTCTTATTCTACATTTTAATTCTTCATTGATGTGTTATTAATGTGCTGAAGGTTTTCATTTCCTAAACCGAGAAACGACCTGGTTGGCAAGGGCCCACCCAACCAAGCTCGTTTACCCTCTTTCTTTCGTTATATTAAAGGTGTGTGTTAACTTTGTTTATTTGCTGTAGCATGGTTTAAATCTTAATTTCGTTCTTGCTTACGAATTTTGATTTATTTCGTTAAAAAATAAAAGTGTGAAGGAATTTGTTGTGTGAAAGTCAAATTGAATTACTTTAGTTCTTGTAATTTCTTTCTGGTTTTATTTTTCTTGGATCGTTCAAAGAAGATTATCCCTACACCAGTGCATGTAGGATTTTTCACTCCGGTTTGCTAGTTTATTCATAGCAAGCGTTTTATTATTTTTCCTTTATATGATTTAATCTATTTTTGCAAAATAAGTGTCCATTATTAGAAGGAAGCATTTCTAATATTAAAATTTAAACTTCTAAAGATTAAAGATGAATTCATGAAATACAAAAGAACATTGTTGCAATATCTTAATTCATGATTGCACCTCATGATTTAAGGAAAAGAATTAAAAGAAATCTGAAATATTATAGTGAACCCGTTTTGAGTTAGATTTGTTTACATGCAAAACCCTTTGACTCAAGAGATTCCTCTTTAACTTTTGAAGATTGTTTTCATCTTAAAAGTTTATTTCTATTTGTGAGTTTCAGTTGATTAAAGCATTCTTTTTCATGTGCAAGTTATTTCAGATTCTACTCACATTTACAATACATTTTTTATAGTTAACACACATTTTATTTTCCCAAAAGTAAATTGGAATACTTGGTGTAGGAAGCTCTATTCCAGTACAAGAACCAATGTCTTGCTACAAGAACAGAGTGCTCCAAGCCTTCAAGCTTAGAGCCCCTACATGAAGACACAAGTCTTTAGTATAAGTGTAAAATATACTTGTCACATAAGTTATGTACTTGTACTAGAGCAAGCAGATTACAAGAGTACAAGAATGACCACTTAGTGTGATAAGGAAAATCATTTAGAGGGAAGATATTTTCAAGGGCCCACTTGTTAAACTACCACCACTCATACTGAGGATAAACATAGAGTTTTACTTCAACAGTTAAGATTGTTTACAATGATGTGAAAGTTCCTTTATTTGATTTCTTCATAAATTCATCCTTTTACATTCTAGCACTAGAATTACTTTGGTGTCAGTTGCCTTTTTGATTTTTTTCTGTTTGATTCTGCAAGATTTCAATTGAGAAGTAGGAGTAGAAATTGGAAAAGTTCATACCACTTCTGTCATTACCTGTGCTTCGTCTCTAAGTTTACAAAACCCCCAAGTTGACAATTAATTGTTGAAGGAGCTTGCTTAAGTGTAATTCCTACACCCAATAGGAGGCATTGTAGGCTAAAGAGAAAATTCAGGCACAGAGTGCCCAACTCACAGCTATAGTGTCAAGAGGATGTAGAACGGTGTTGAAACTGCATATCCCAGAGGATGCACCGTTGGAGGCAATGATAAGAAAACTTGCTACTCGTGTGTGCGACACTAAGGCAGAGGTAGCTAGAATCTAGTTTAAGTTGAACCTAAAGATAACAGAACTGGAGCTCAAGTTGCAATCTTCAACCCTGTGAGAGGCAAGGGAATAGTGTGAAGCCGCTGTGAAAGATGGATTCGTGACGGTGGATGCCACGATGGTGGATTGCACCATGCTGTTTGAGTAGGATATGGAGGTAGTCACAGACCTCTAGGAGGATCCCACCCTGCAGGTCTTGAATACATAAGTCCGCGAGCTCTAGTAGCAATATGATGAAGTGTGGGCGATGACGTACATCATTTCTACAACACAATTCCTTGCCAAGCTATAGGAGATGAAGCAGTTGCTTACACAGGTGGAAGAAACAGGCCATCCTGAAGGCCACTTTAGGGCCCTAGTTGAATGAGGCCTACATCGTCTTTGACAATATTCAGGAGAAATTGGAAAACTCGTAGAGTATGCAACAGAAAATCAAGCAGGACAGTGCAGGACCAACCATAGAGTAGTTGGTGGAACAGATCAAGCAGGTAGCCACACAGAGCATGTCTAAGGTAATAGTTTCATAAGTGGAGTTGGGGGATCTTCACAGTGAGATCTCTGCACCAACCAAGTGACTCGAGGGTGAGTCACGATCTTTGTGTTGGGGGTCTATCGGGATGGGGTCCCCTGGGTTAATTGTGGGGCAAAAAACTAAGTTTTGAGGCAAAAAGCCCAAGTTTTGATGTATGAAATATAAAGTCTCCACAAATTGTGGCCGCGGAGCACATAGATATTTAAAGAGTCATAAATGGTTTTACCTTCTTTATGTAAGTTGAGTTGGATTTTTGAGGATCTAACCATGGTCTGCAGACCATGGGATTGTATAAATAAGTGTGTCTTAGAGAGTCTAAGGCAAGAATAGAAGATGAAGAGGAATGTAATGAGTCAGTAGAGAGAAGATCATATAAGTCTTAGAGGAGAAGGAAGGCTTTGCAGTTGTGTGCACAGAGGCCTAGTGTATATTCCACAGCTGAGTGCATGGATCCATGCAATAGAGTGCGCAGGGAAGTCTTGAGTTTGTAAGCTAAACTGATTATTAATAAAGAATATTATTATAGAAATTCTTGTGTTTCATCTATTTACTTCTGTACGAATGAATGTGCTTTATGTTGTGATGGATGATGGGTTTCTGAAATAATATTGTATTGATGCACGAATTTGCTTGATTTATCTTGTTATATGAACACAATTAATGTTAATTGTTTATGCGAAGATTATCTTGTTGTATGTTGAATTTATCGAACACTTAAGCCATAATGAGTAATTATCGGGTTAAGAGTAATATTTGACGTGCGTAAATGGTCCAATCAACTATTCAGGGTCTGCTAAAGATAGTCGTAGACCTTCATGGAGGTGTAGAGGTTGATTAAAGGTAGTTCCATCAATAAGCCATAAGGGCTTATCGATCTACATGAAGGTGGATTTAGGGCATAAAATGACATCACCCTGATCTCTAGGTGCAGAAACTTGGTTCTAGCATCCCCCCATACTGCTTCAGGTGAGATTTCAGTCTGCACTCTGTAGATTGATGCCAAAAGGGCTAGTAGTGTAGGTATTTGTTTGGTGCAACTAACTCTGAACGTGGGTCAAGACCCACTAAGCCAACCATTGATGTATGGTGTACAATTAAAATGAAAAATTGCACATGATATCTTGAGACATAAGATGGAAAACATATTCTTTTATTAAACAACAATCCTCAAAGGCATTAACATGTAGCTGGTAAAAATATCAAAAATCTAGCTAATACAAATATAAAAGGTTTTCAAGATTTATCCTTTTCATTCATTATTGTTGGCCTATATTATTTCAAATCTATTTTATATTACAAAATTATGATTATTATATTTGAAGATGAAGAGGTATGTTATGAATAGCCTTAGAAGACCAAGAGAAAACTCCTCATATCGTATTAATGAGAAAGTAAACTTTTTGATGTTAAGAAGTTTATGTGAGAGTGTTCATTGACAACATTCTAGTTAGGAGAAGAGGATTAAAATAGCATAAGAGGAAAAATATTGAAGAAGAGAAGTAGAGAAGATGAGAAACAAGCTTGGGAGAAAAAATTAATACCAAGTAACCAAAAAACTTTATTTTGTATTGTGATTGGGAGATTTCATTCTCCTTTCAATTTGTAGCTTGATAAATAACAAGTTTTAGCCTATTGAGGTAGGAGCCTCCCATGGGTTGTAGCCTGTAGAAAAGTTTGTGGGGGTTGGAGCTTCCTTGAGGTAGTAGTCTCATGTAGGTTGGAGCCTACAAAATAATTGATGTAATAGGGAAGTAGGAGTTTCCTTCACATCACTTTCAACAAAAAATTCATTGGTTTCTCCCTTATGGGTTTACACTTATGTCTAGTGTCTTCATGTGTTGCTTTTGAAAGTTGTGTGAATGCTCTTCAATTATAAATAAGTATATATGAAAATTCACTTCTCTAGTAACTACAATAGAAACCATTAATAATTGAACATATACATAAGTCATTAGTTGCATATGAAGATAATAGAAAAAAGAAATTAATATTGGAAAGATACAGTTACTAATTCATGCCCCCTCTTAGTGATTTCCAATCAAATATCAATTGGTATCAAAGCAGGTTCCTTCAGTATGAGTCTAAAACCTAGAAGGAGATCTTGAATAATTAAAATGGCTAGTTAGGAAGGATGCTCAATGAATAAATCTCCTTTCTTTACTGGCACAAATTATGCACTTAGTTAAGTGAAAATGAAGACATATTTAATGTCTCTTAGAGTAGAAGTTTCGGCTACTGAGTTGGTGTGACATGAAGAACCCAAGACAATGAGTAGTGACAAAGGATGAAAAAATTGAATTCACAACCAACACAAATACTATGAATGCAATTATTAGTGTTTTAAGTGAATTAGAATTTATTAAGGTAATGCATTGGAAAAAAACTAAAGGTATCTTGGATAAAATCCAATATATCCATGAAGGAGATAATAAAGTAAAGGTGACCAAATGACAAGTATATAGAATGTATTTAGAGACGTTAAAAATGAATGAAGATGAATATATTGTGATGTTTTTTCTAAGAGTAGGTCAAGTTGTTAATGTCATGATGGGTGTTGGGCATGGAATCCCCCCATGGAAATTTTTGGGGATAAAAGCCCAAGTTTTGACCCAATATTGTTGTAAAGCTCCGTGAACTGTGGGCGCAGAGTGTGAAAGTATAATAGAGTCACAGGGTTGCCTGCCCTACTTTTGTAATGTAATGTCGGCTAGATAGACCTACCCATGGTCCAGGGACCATGGGATTGTATAAATAGAGCAAGGCTCTAAGTGTAAAGGAGAGATAACAGTAAAGAGAAGAATAACAAGACTAAGTGATTAAGTCACAAGTGTGAAGTGTGTCTTTGGGTTGTAGAGTAGGAGAAGGCTTTCCAGCTGAGTGAATAGAGGCCTAGTAGTTCGCAGCTGAGTGCACGAACCCCTATAGCTGAGTGCGCAGGGTGGAGTCAAGTCTGTAAGCGAGGAAGAAATTAATAAAGAGAAGTTCTATCATAATTCTGTGTATCTATTCTTGTGTTAATGCATGTTTGATATGATTTGCAAATATACTGTTTATTTACTACGTGCACCTGTATGAATGGTTTATATTGTTAAGTATACTTAAAGCACTCAAGTAGTCAAAGTTAATTAACTAATGTTGGAATACCATTGAGGTCTTGGGTAATAACATAGAGCACGACATTTAGCCCCTCGGTAGGGCTGCGCAAACGCAGTATATCAGGCTACGAGGTAAGGGAAAATGCGCGTAGTGACTTGCGGGCAGGATCAAACTGTGGACCACTTGAACTCATTAGACATCTCCAGGGTGTAGAAACTTGGTTGTAGCACCCTCCCATACTACTTTGGGTGAGACCTCAGTCCGTGCTTCACGGACTATTGCCAAAAGGGCTAGTAGTACTAGGATTTGTTTGGCTAAATCAACTATGAACCTGGGTCAGGCCCCAATAAGCCAAGAAATGGTTTCGTTGTTGAGACGTATATCTGCATAAGAGATGTCGAATGTCATATCAGTGGAATCCAACAAAGAAAGGAATTGAAGAGTGATTGGACAGGAAGATTCACAAGTTCGTGGTGCAGCAAAATAGGAATCCACGATTATCGAAGGAAGAGTGATTAGATTGCTACTTATATATGGAAATCAATGAATTTTTTTTTTGCATACTTCCCCTCTAAGTTGTACGAGTGGATCCCGAAGCTAGAAAATAGTTCAGGAAGGTGCAGACTTGACAAACCTATTTTGTGGACTCCAGAGTTGGTGTACAGACTGGAAGCATCGGATGATAAGATCGTGCGCACTATGGATCACTGGCTCGATCAAATTATAGGGGGATTTATTACCGATATCACGGTAGATACTTCAGTTAGCTATAGCAAGGCAGAACGGTGTTTCCTCAAAGGACTGCGAGGCAAGTACATTAAATATTTGAACACTTGGATTAAAATTATACTATGTGGAAAGAAAGTTATGCGAATAAAATGATGTTTGGGGCTACGCGAAGTGGGAGGATCTACAGAAACGAAGGTAGCACAAAACTAGAAAGTAGCCCCTTGATTTCACTTCTATGGAAAAGCGAGGAAGAGCTCGAGAAGGTCTCACTGAGAAGTGCGATTAGTTTAATAAAGTAGTGAATTCCACGCATACCACTTCCACCTACACCACTGCCAGTTTCACCATCTTCTCCCCCCTCTTCGTCCACACCACCTCCACCACCACCACAGTTCAATATGATAAGTGCAATAAAATTTCTGGTGTTCAAAGGAGTAGGGAATGAAGATCCAGACTAGTTTTGGTTCGTGGTAAGGGTGATATCGGAAGCGAGGGAGTCACGAATGACAATATAAAGAAAGAAATGCTAGTTAGCACTTTGTAGGATTGCGCACTGACTTGGTAAATTAAGCACTCCAATGACAATCCCAACGCAGGGATCACGGATATCCAAGCTGCACTAAACAGGGGATTTAGCAGGCCAAAATCAGAGACAGAGTCGATTATTGGATTTAAGGAAATCTTGATGCTTCTAGGCAAGACCCCCTAGGAGCTGGATCAGAGACTAAAGGGTATGATTCGTGAAGCCAACATGACCTTGATGGATGGGAAACATCGCACATGGTTTGTAGCATCACTAACGCCACATCTAAGGAACATGCTATCATAGTAGAAGTTATCCACTCAGGCCAAGGACTTGGAGATCTCAATGAGACTACAGGAGAGCACGATACAAGATCCTAACCTAGGAGTTCAACAGATCCACACACAGTTGAAAAACTTGTGCCTTGAGATGCAGAGTTTGAAACAAGACAGGAAAACTCACCCTGAAGCGCATGAGGAGGTATGGTGCATAAAATGCAAGGGCTAGGAACATGACAAGGACCATTGTCCAGTCTTCGTGAACTACCTGGTGAGAGGAAGACCAATGCCATTGAGACTAGAGGCATAAGCAAGACTAATCACAGCGCCTGCATTATGGTGCACGATTTGTCAGATAGGAGGGAAGCATGCTACAAATAACTACCATCTATTACAGAAGTATACACAGGCTTCCCAATATTTGCTCTGTAATTTCTGTTAGTCAATAGGCCACGATGAGCGTACCTATATAAGTTATGAACTAATGATGGATCAGTCTCCTACCTATAGAGTTTAGATCGAAATGTGAGCCCTCGATCAAAATGTAGGGATGGTGCGCACTGGATTTTATGGGCATGGATGAGGTTGAGGTGGAATGGGACCAGGAAGAGGTCGTAGATAATTGATATGTTACAATTGTGGAGGACCGGGGCATTATGCCCGCGATTGTACAAATCTGACTAGACCATCATGCTTATATTGTACCTAGTTTGATCATGAGACATAGGACTGTCCACGCTAATAGCAAAGCTGCATGATAAAGGAACAATCCAACCTTCCCTGACTCAGAACCTACAAATTATGAGGTCTAAGCCATGTAAGGAAGACATGAATGTAAATATTGTGTTCCGAAGTGGTATCACAATAGAAGATGACAAAGGCAAGCAGCCTGAAGAAAGTGCGTGGCTTCGCAAGGCCCCAACAGAGGAACCATAATTTGATTTGGAGTGCGTTAAGGAGAAATTCATGGAAGCTAAGAAGAGCTTCGCATAGGCCTCCACTTTAGGTAATAAAGACAAACTAGAATCGGAAATAGACCCTTCAATACTCACTACCTTTTCGGAGACATGCATGAAGTTGTTGCATGACATCAAGGCTATCAAGGGGCTGCAAGAACTCATAACTAGATGTGTTGGGACCACACCATGAGAATCGTGCATAGTTTGGAAGCTCAGGAAACAAACAACGAGAACAAGAAGAGAGATGAGATTGACCACGCAGATCGGGGAATATGAAATGGATCAAGTGATTTTGGATCTAGGCTCGGATGTGAATGTCCTGCCAAAGCAGACATGGGAATGCATGGGTAGGCCTATGCTGCAATGGCTTCCTATTCAATTGCGAATGGAAAAATAGCAAAAGATCCTACCTATGGGAAGATTGCAGGGAATAATGGTAGATATCAAAGGTGCGAGCGTGCTTGCAAATTTCGAAGTGATAGAGATTTTTGATGACAACAACCCCTATCCCATGCTACTGGGAATAGATTGGGCCACTAACATGAATGGAGTGATAAATCTAAAGAAGCGCAAGATGATTTTTGAGAAAAAATCACTGCGCGTAGTGGTACCTTTAGACTCTGCAGAAGGATTGTGCTACACAGAGCTGTTGTGCGACTATGATAGCGACGGTGATCTAGACTGTATTTATAAGATAACCGCATAGGATCAAGATTGGGTGAATCCAATAGTGGATGGCAGACTCTCGTGGGAGCGCGAAAGCTCCTGCACTTCAGATTCAAATGAGGAAATAGAATGATGGTAGAACCGGTTACACGAGGTAACCACACTCAACTGCAACATGATGATAAGGTCACTGCACTGCATGGCAACAGAGGTAAAAGATCTACCTATGTATGATGGGTTGACATAGGTGGATGATTTCCTAAATGAATTTGAAAGAGAAGTGTCAGAACAACAATGGTTTGATGCTCTGAAATGGGTATTGTGTGCTATGCTCGCAAGGTGGTGGGGTACGCACCAGAAAAATTTTGAGGACTAGCGTGAATGCAGAAGAATGATGCGCCTATGATTTGGGAAGCCTCAGATGTGGATGAAAGCCTAGTATGATGGATGAAACAGCCATTGTGCTCACCTGTCCAGATGTGTACAGGCGTATGGTGCACAACCTGCATGAAGGCACACTATCCGCAGGGTAGGAAACACGATCGCCAAGCAGAATGGGTAAGGCAATGGTGTGAACAGTGACCAGGAAGTATGGTAAGACCAAGAATGCAGAAACATATTCACGTAGAAGCTTTTGATAAAGTACGTAAAGCACTCAATGCGGTCCACCATGTGAAGTGAACTAACTGGGACTTATGCGCACCAGCGATTTTATGGGCTTATAGGATCATGTGTAAAACCTTGACTACAGGGGCACTTCCGAAGCTAAAGTATGAAGCAGAAGTTGTGATCCCTATGGAGCATGCAAAGCCTAGTCTACACATAGCAGCACCCGTAGATGCCTTGGCTTGGACTGCATATTTCTAAGCATAGTGACTAGGGTAGCATGTTGCAAATGGTGAAGTGCGCGAGGTTGACCGTAACAATAAAAGGTGGGGATTCTCCAGGAACCATGATGGAGGATTGGATGGAACTGCACACAGGTGGTGCAACCACCTGACTAGCCAAGGGAAGGACAATCTTAGTCCTCCAAGCAGTTGAAAGTCAGCGCGGGACTTTAAACTATTCTGCCCAGGAGCTGCATGATATTGGAGATGCACACAGAAGTAGAGAGTCACAAGGTTCACGGCTGCACACGGGGGGCTACACTGCCATGTGGATTGGCCACAAAGTGACCATTGAAGTCACTATTCACAATGGGATGCTCGACTTGAGGCCAAATGGAGTGGGTGGCAGGCATTTAAGATGAGATTTATGGGCAAGATTTGGGAAAATATGCTGACAAGAAAGCATTAATGAATAGGAATTGGGGGGAATGGTCGAATTTGAATTCAAAAAGCACTATAAAATACAAAGGGTTTCCCAACAAACAACACTTGGTCATTTGTGAATTGAGTGATTGAATAGAACCCTGAGTGTTGTGAGCTGAGCTTTGATTGAGCCCCTGAATTCGTGAGTGACAGATTGCAGCACATATACAATGACAACAACTAAGAATGGTATGGGGATAACAGAAGTGATCGATGAGGAGGCCGCGCAGTCCCTAACTATGGCGGATGTTCTAGAAGGTGCCAGGATTGTGGCAGAAATCTTGAAATCATCACGCAAGCCAAGACCCAAGAAGGACAAACAAGAAATGGATCCCATAGACATGTCCCCATGGAAACCACTGCATAGCAAATTGTCGATGGAGGAGAAAGGGAAAGCTGTGACTATAGAGACAGAAAAAGAAGAAGAAGATTTGCAGGATCTTACCATCGTAGAATAAGAATATGAAGACATGGAGGTGGATACTCAGCTTAGGCACTCTCCAACAAAACTACCCACCTATTCCCCCCATGAAAAGGGAAGGCCAAAGTGCCCAAGGATTTGGATGATACCAAGAGATCACTCTAGACCCCGCTCCTCCCAAATGGCATTATGTTTGAAGGCACTCACTTGGGGCATGTGCTGACCATGAAATTTGAAGATTGGGACCTCGCTCACAATGACAAATTTCCTCACCTTAAGACTGGAAACCTCATGAAGCATAACACGATGGGGCTGGTGATAGCATTAGAGCTACGAAAGTGTTTGCGCGGAGTGGAGAAGGCTAGGCTACTGAACCTACTTTGGGTTCCACATTTCCACTGCACCCCAATAACCATTTTTGTCATTAGGCAGTTGCTCTTCCTGGTGCATGATGGGTGCTTATGGCTAGAGGAGCCCATCCCCATCATGATCGACTTGATTCATCATGTCTCTCAGCTTCCATACAAAGGAGAGGACCCTGCGGCCATATCGAAAGGAAAGGGTAGTGATGTGGCCATCATGGAGGCCATGAAAAACTAGTACAAGATAGAAAAGAAGAAGACGGGTTACACCATCTCCAGCATCAAGGACGAAGCAGTACATGTGGCAACCCAAATCCTCATAGGAAACATTATGCATAAGTGCCACATAGATGAGGTACCTACGCCAGTGATCGCATTGGCCGAGCATTGTGTGGAGGGGGTCTAGTTTAATTGGTCTAAATCCATTTATACGAAATTCCTAGAGAATTTTTGTGAAGCCTAGGAGAAAGGAAAAACATTCCACTATGTATGGTTGTTGTTGTCCATAGTGCTTCTTGCTGGGGAATTGCCGGAGGAATCTCTTGAGTCAAAGGGTTTTGCATGTAAACAAATCTAACTCAAAACGGGTTCACTATAATATTTCAGATTTCTTTTAATTCTTTTCCTTAAATCATGAGGTGCAATCATGAATTAAGATATTGCAACAATGTTCTTTTGTATTTCATGAATTCATCTTTAATATTTAGAAGTTTAAATTTTAATATTAGAAATGCTTCCTTCTAATAATGGACACTTATTTTGCAAAAATAGATTAAATCATATAAAGGAAAAATAATAAAACGCTTGCTATGAATAAACTAGCAAACCGGAGTGAAAAATCCTACATGCACTGGTGCAGGAATAATCTTCTTTGAACGATCCAAGAAAAATAAAACCAGAAAGAAATTACAAGAACTAAAGTAATTCAATTTGACTTTCACACAACAAATTCGTTCACACTTTTATTTTTTAACGAAATAAATCAAAATTTGTAAGCAAGAACGAAATCAAGATTTAAACCATGCTACTGCAAATAAACAAAGTTAACACACACCTTTAATATAACGAAAGAAAGAGGGTAAACGAGCTTGGTTGGGTGGGCCCTTGCCAACCAGGTCATTTCTCGGTTTAGGAAATGAAAACCTTCAGCACATTAATAACACATCAATGAAGAATTAAAATGTAGAATGAGAAAATCATGGCACAACTCCCTATATTAATTCCAATCAACAAATATATATTATGAGTTCAAGTCCAGCCCAGAACGAGGGAGACAAGGAGATTACAAATTAACCAGAAATTACAATCGCACTGCTATCGCTACCACTCACTAACCTAGTTCTATTTGAAAGCTATATTTTATACAGCCCTTCGGCCTATGGCCATAATAAAAAATTACACAGTCGTTCCAAATCGAGCATTTTGGCTAAAACAAAATAACAAAAAAAATAGAAAAATAAGCCAGCAGCTATAATAAGCTACGAAGTAATCATTGGCCATAGACCTTATCGTCAGCCATATGCCATGTGAAGTGATTGAGCTACTGCGGAGATCACGAAATAGATAGTTGTCGGCGGTGCAGGAATCTACCTGCACTAGATCAAGCTAGCATAATGATTAATACTTTAGCTTATCAAATACTTTATGAAAGTAAACATAAGTTACAAGAAATATTAAAGGCACAAAATCTATTCAAAATGATTAATTAAGCACCTAATAAACCTTAAACATGAAATATGAAGTTTATGTAGGAATAAACAATATTCTTGGAGTAGTGCAGGAATGAGGAGGTTTATGGAGATAAACAAAATTTAATGATTGTGGTTTTGTAATAAGAAGGGGGTAAAAATATATCATTTCATCCTAGCAAAATCCTCACATCCCTAAGCTGTTGTGTGTCATCACACAACCTTTACTTGCTACAAAAATCTTCAACATAGGGAGCCATCTTTGAATCCTACACTTGGATAGTGATCCCTTCCTTCACTACCTTCTTCTTCTTACCTAAGACATTCTTAAGTTGTCTGGTCACCTTCTTGAGGCGCTTGTAGCATTTAGAAGCGTGGAACTTTCATACCTTCACTTGATGTTTCCGCTCTTTGACCTCTTCTGCCAACTCTACCTTGCCTTGCTTTTGCTAGGTCTTCTCCTTCATGAACTAGTTTAATGCCTCCAAGTGACGAACTTGTTGTTCGAGCTCTTCTATCCAGTTATTCAGATAGAGGGTAGAGGTATCCATTTCCAGCTCATCTGGTGAAAGCACATTTTCTGCAAGTTATTCAAAACATGTACCATCATTGCCAATATCAAAGTTATCTTAGCTATCCAACATCTGCATCATAATATCACCAAGGGTTTATGTGCCAAGAGCTTCCATTTCACTGAGGGTTTTAGTCCCATGCACATCTAACTCATCAAGGTTTTAGTACCCTATACATCCAACCCATTAATGGTTTTAGTACCATGTTCTTTTAGCTCATTAGGGGCTCCATTACCCTACTCATTCACCTCATCAGGGTCTTTAAGACCCGGTTCATGTTACACAATATTTTTTCATTGTTCCTGTACTCTCCCATCAACAATTCCGAAGGACCTCTATAGTGAAACCTACATGCTTTCCCATCATGAAGAAACTCCCATTATGTCCCTCTTCATGATCATAATGATTCCCTTTTGCATCATTTCCCAAGAATCTTCCTTTTACCCTACTTTACAAGACCAACACTACTGACCAATTTCCTCCTCGCACCAATTTGCAAAGATTAAAATGATGACTAGCACCATACAATCCTACTAAGCCTTTTCTCAGTCACGTCGATCCTCTTTTGGAAAGTATTTTAAATATGGAGTCAAAGCTTCTAGGTATAGAAGCTTCGTAACGGAAGTCTATTAAATGGTTGGGCTAGACGGAGCTGAGGAAGTCAGTTTGGGATCCTTTCCCCTATTAAGATGGAATCAACCCAAGAGATAAAGCCTTATCCCTTGATAAGAGGAACCATGTCCCCTCTATCCAAGCTATATAAACCGCTCCTTTTACAAGCTTCACAAGTTTCAGTATTGGTATTTTTGGAGCTTGAATATTCGGCAAGACATCTATAGCTTGTAGCTTTCTAGTGTATGTTTGATGGAGAATAGAGTGTTTGGTTTGATTTGAGACTAAAGGGAAGAGGCCTTAAAACTTCCATTGTTGGGGCTGTCCATGAGATGCTAGTAGAAGCATGGGAACTCGGATACATCAGAGGAGACCAGCAACATCAAGGCATTAGTTGTAATCTCTTTCTGAACTTATATGAATACAACTATTGATTTATTTCCTACATTGAAGTGTTATCTTACATTTGATGGCTTAATGTTCCTTGACCTATTAAGTAGGTTGAATACAATTTGTATGCTATCACATTTGTTGTTGTTGTTTGTTTTCTTGTTTCAAGTATTTGAAGGAAGGAAACAAGAGGTAGCTGGAGTGAGGAAGCAGGATCATCACCAAGTGGAATAACATTCTAAGAGGTCGGCCTTCTTATTTGATTCTAGCTTAAGGAAGTTTTCCATCGATTGTTTGTTTGTGGCTAGAATCGCTCTCTTGGGCTAGAGGAATTGTTCGTGTCCGCACTGAGAATTTACCTGCACCAAAAATTGGTGACTCCATTGTGGAGCTAATCCTTATATTTGATTGATTGTCATTTTATGGTTTTGTGTGAAATTTTCTAGTATCACCATTTCTCTTTAGTGTTCTCTGCTTTGCCTAGTTTACTGCTCCGAGCTTGAAATTTATAGTGGCAAGTCTGGTTTTAGCCTTTGAATTTATTTTTTTTCCTTGAATCCTCAGTCAGTGCATTTATTTTTCTTACAGTCCTGCCGATCAATGTGAGTTTCTCAAAAAGGGTCACGCCAACCCCCTTCTAGTGCTTGTTGTTAGTTAGGTAGTCGTGCTGATTCTTGTAGGTGAAGATCAGGGTTTCCCCTATATCATAACCAGTATGTCTTGTTCTTCTTATTTCTGCCTCTTAGCTTGTTTTGACTGTGTTCTCCCTCACTGGAAAGCTCTATTAGATTGGTTTATATGATTTTTTGGTTTTCCTTTACTTCACTTGGTTTCTTGAGTTCTTGGATGGTGTGTAGCCCTAGGGCATCTAGTTTGTCATCCATTCATTGGTTTGTGTGCTTAGAAATTCAAGTAGATAATCAAGTTACTCCTTGCATTTCATTTGTTAGTCCTTTCGTTTCTTTGATTTCCATTTAACAGGTTTGAAATGTTTCGTTTGTTGATTGAGCGTCTCTTTTCGAGAATAGATAACATTGTTCATCTTGTTTTTGGTTGATTCTTTGCATCATTAGTTTGGAAGGAATTCTATTTGTTCTTTGTATTTTCTTGAGGTTGATTGTTTTGAAAAAAATTCATTGAACTGTTTGTGAAAGATTCATTTTCTCATTTCATTGAAAAATACATAATTCTATTTTGCTGAATCAATATGTTGCATTAGTTAGCATTGTTGAAGACTAGAGTTGCCTCATCATTTGCTTTGGAAAAGAAATGGATTCTCTTTACTAGTGAAAGGACTACTTGAAGTGCGTTTGATAGGAAAGATAGGAATTGGAAAGAGTTTTTTATCATTTTGTTTTCAAAAAGAGAAATAGTGAAAAGGTCATTTTTCTTTCAATTGCTTGTTTGTTGCATTCAATGTGTTTTCTACTCTCATTAGTGTAGACAATTCATCGAATTGAAATGGTCTTGTCTCATTTAGCTGCATATAGGATTTTTTCGAGTTGCATCAATAAGGCCTAAAAACCAAGACATAATTTTAATATAAACTCTAAAATTTATTCAATTAACCTAAGGTGCATTTGAAACCTAATGATCACATTTAGAAGGTCTAGGCTAGAAATGTGTTCCAACGCCTTTAAACCTAGAAGTTGTTGTTCGCTTTGGCACTAGGCAGTGCTAGTACATACTTGTGCTCCCCATACTATTGTGTATATAAAGGGAGACCCCACTAGGTTGCAATCCTTTATCCAAAGGAAGCTGAGTCTGTCGTCTTGTAAACATGATACACCAAACACAACATTCTGGGAGATTTCTTGCCCGTACTTCTCGGTTCACCGGGAGGTATTTTGCAGTTCACAGTTACCTGGTAATCCTTTTACCTAGATCATCCTAAGTAGTCATTTTTATCTTTTTGACTCACTAAATAGAAAAGATCACCCGAGCGCTTGTCCTTTGAGCTCTTTTCAAACCAAAAGTGATAAAGTCACCTTTGCTTATTTCTCGACTCTTAAAACATAAAAGAGCACCAATTTGTTTTCGCATCTTAAAAAAATTGTTCCCACGATCACATAACTTTCCTGTCAGTATTTTTCTAGACCACATTGTGAGTATACCTTTAAATACATTTTAAAACCTTGGAATCAATCTTTCTCTTTTGGTTAATTGAGACAAGATCATTGTGGTTGAACCATCAGGTTCGCCTAGTTCCTCTTCCTCTCCTCTGTCTGAAAGATCATTTGAGGAGCCTTTTCTTGAATTGTCGTAGTCACTTGAGGACCAAGGTGTTGAACTTGGAATTGTTCTAAGCATTCAACCTTTTGCTTCTCATCCTCCCCCTCCCTCACATACTGGGTCACTTTCTAACATTGGCCTAGAATCTTCGGATAATCCTATCCAAACTTGCAAGAGTTCGTCGACTTCTAAAGGTTAGCTTGGACTGGTTGTTTATCCTCTGAATCCTTTTGTTCAATCCTGTTGTGATATCAGCATAGCATTCATACAGTCTGTATGATCAGCTGGGTATTCCTTTGTAATTATCCCCTCAAACGTCTTCGGTAGTCCGTTGTCGCCAGTTTTCATCCATGGAATCAAAAGGCGAAATCCTAGTCTCCTCTCTGGGTCACTCGGAGGTTTCTACTCCACGCACAGTCGAGGAGGAGGAATATCATTTCCCTCCTGAAGGTTTCCCTTACATGAGAAGCATTCTAGCCAGTGTTCATCCTCGGTTACCACATAATTATGTAACTTTGGCTCAGTTGGTTTCAGGTACGCCTACTACCTCATCTCTTAAAATTGGCAACTAGGGCCAAACTCCATGTGGGTTATATTATTTATGGCGGCTAATATTTTATTGGATCCCTCTCATTGAGAGGTGTAGGATTGTTCTACATATCATCTGATTCCAATAAGTATTTATGAAGTTATGTATTTATTTATGTTATGGACAGATTGTTAAGTCGACCAGCAACTTATGTAGGCTCAGAAGCCCAACAGTCATGTCTATTCAACCTCTACATTTTAGTATAAATAGAAGAGGAATTCAAGTCATTTCTACACACACTTGGATCTCTTCCTCTCTCTACTTGTCTTTGGGTTTTAGTAGGAGGAGAGATCTTAAGGAAAACCTAGAAAAGTCGGAACTGTCGGAAAAGTCGGAACTGCCGGAAAAGCCGGAACTACCGGAAAAGTTGGAATAGTCGGAAAATCTAGAAAAGCTAGAACTTCCAGAAAATTCGGAAAAGCTAGAAAAGTTGGAACTACTAGAAAAGCTGAAACTTTCAGAAAATCTGGAACTGTCGGAAAAGCCGGAAATACTGGAAAAGCTAGAAAATATGGAAAAGTCAGAAAAGCTAGAAAAGCTGGAATTGTCGGAATTGCCAAAAAAGTCGAAACTGCCGGAAAGGCCAGAACTGCCGCAAAAGCTGGAAACACCGGAAAAGCTGGAAAAGCTGGAAAAGATGGAAAGGCTGGAACTACCTAAAAAGCAGGAACTACAGGAAAATCTGGAAATGCTGGAAAAGCTAGAAATTTTGGAAATTTTGGAAAAGCCGGAAAAGCCAGAAAAGTCGGAAAAGCTGGAAATGCCAGAACTGTCAGAACTGCCGGAAAAGCTGGAACTGCAGGAAAAGCCAGAACTACCGGGAACTGCCAAAATAGCTGGAGAATCTATCTCCAAAGGAAGTCAGCATGATGTATGAGATCATGGGCAGCATAATAAGCAGCATGATGATATGAGCATGGGCAACATAATGATGCATGATGATATGAGCATGGGAATCATAATGATGAATGAGATCATGAGCATGGGCAGCTTGATGATGAATAAGACCATGGAAGATGCAGCATGAAGATAAGAGCAGCTCAGTCATCAAGGTTCAACACATGCGACAATACAGCAAGGTGTCACACGATAATGTGTAGCAAATAGACGAGATGAAACACTATGATAGGTGAATGAGTCACCTTAGAGATCAGTTGAAGCAATATGTCTTCAACTAATCTCATGCTGATATCAAAAGTCAAAGTGATTGACTTCTATCATAAATGTACTATCTCTCTCACTTTCTCTACTGAACTTTGAAGAACATAAAAGAAGAATTGATAAAGGGTTTCCCCACATTGGGGTTTGTCCCTGGCTAGTGCCACATCTTGTGTCCTCTCGTCTTGGCTTGTCTTCTGCAATTGATATTTATGTTCTATCTGTAGTTTACTTTATTCTGATGTGATTGCTAATGTGGAAAAGAAATTGAAATAAATTCTCTAGCATAGAACATACCTAAAATTAACATGGTATCAGAGCTGAGGTGAAGATAATGCCCAAGAAAGAGTGAAAGAGCAATCACCGAAGACAATAGGGACAAGACAAAAGGATCAATGGGTTCCACATCTCTCTTCTAAGTTCAAAAAGGGTGAAGTCGAAGTAGAACATATTATCATAATGGTGTAGTGGAAGTTTTTGATGGCCCATCTAAATATCACTTCATTGGGAAGTTCGGATCTAAGGGTGGAAGGAAAGGTGGATGCCTTGGTTGCAATAAGTTCACCCATAATGTGAAGGAGTGTCTTAAGCTAATGCAAGTCATCAAGGAAATGGTTGACTCTTCAAAGAAAGCAAGGAACCCTAAATCACTTTTATGTACCTGATTGCAAGAAGAGCCTCGTGTCCATCTCGGAAATGGATGTCAAAGGTTTCAGGGTGACACTCATCGATGGAAAGGTATGTGTTTGGAAATATAATTTTCAAAGATGTTTTTAAGTTCAGGGTTGTATCAAATTGCAGGAAGTCCACTCGGGACCATGTCCATTGTCACGTAGCACCGAAGGTATATGAGTCAGATGGTGGTAGAGATGCCTGAATTCAAAAGGAGCATGAAAGTACATGTCTGAGATGTACTAAAGAAAAATCTTACAAGGGTACCATTCCCCTCATGTAGAAAGTCCATAGGTCTAGAACAATCGAAGCGGTCTGATATTTATAATCAATAATCTCGCATATGTAGGTGGAAGATGTGGAGCTATAAAAAGGGTCTCTTTCACCTCTAGTTACCTCACATTAATATGTCAATTCGGGAACATTTTGTTATTTCAAAGAGTGTCTCAGTCTGAGGCTTATCATTTGCCAGAGTAATTCTCGTAGCACAATGTTTGAAAATACAAGAGGAAATGGATGCGTGCTTACAACTTATCTACCTAAAAAGACTAAATCACACATTCAGATATCAAGCAATTTATCAGTTAAGGGTTCGGTAGTGATAACCCATCCCTTTAGAAACGGATGGAAAAGAAATCAGAGAACAGATCGGGGGTCTGGGAACCGGACAGTAGGTGTTGATGCTCACTACAGCCTAAGATCATCCTTCACACCAATAAAAAGAAATGGAATGGCAAATAAGAAATGGAACGACAAAGAAATCGAACAGCAATGAAATGGAACAACAACCTTGAAATAGAACGGTAATTCTAAAATGGAACAACAAGTATGAAATGGAACAGCAATTCGGAAATGGAACAACAATTTGGAAATGGAACAGTAACTAAGTCTAACAAGCCATAAATCTATAAAATCACTTGCATTAGTCATAACCAAACATCAATCCTTCACTCCTAAAGATATACACACAAATGGAATAGTACTACTTACGGATACATGATGGAACAACACTGAAAACCATATAAACACAACATGCTCAAATAGTAATCTAATTCAGTTGTCACCTTGATTAGAAAGAATACGATTGCATCTCAAAATAGAACAACAATATTCAATAATCCAATAATCACATAGAACAGAGCTTCCAAGATGAACTCTGTAATGTTAAGGCACAATCACATAACACAAAAATTCTGTAATGGAACAACAGTATCCTGTAGAAACTAATCGTATTATATAAACACCTAAAAGATCAGTAATATAATGCAGCATCAATTCAACACTTTTGTTTTCAGAAACCTTAATGGATTAAACACGACAGAGCATGTGACATAAACTATATAAAACGCGTCAGATTACCAGATCACGTTGATAAGCAAACCACATAGAAACCACGCGTAGTGGTACAAGAGAAAGTGTCCTCCACGGTCGAGCCCTTAGCCTCCAAGGGTACACCGCTTGAAGTTATTCCAGGCTCAAAGATAAAAGAGTAACCAAGTCTGTATTAATGCATTAAGTAAAATTAAAGTAGAGCAAGTCTTAACAGGACATAATGATCAAAGTTTTGATCTTTTAAAAGAAATTACATAAAGGCATCCCCCTTTTAGCTAACAATGTTGCCCCTTATATAAGGGTGACAATGGAGATATCTACATACAGAAATAGATAAAACAGTGATCCCTCAGGATCAAGGATCTTGAGGGATTCGTAGAACCGTTAACCCTGAGTCATTTTTTCTCTTTTCTGCGTCGAGCTGATATCTCCGCTTCCTTTCCCGGGCTGATCCGTTTCGATATGGTTTGCATGCGGTCTCCCGTCAAAGGGACAATAGTTATGCTGACTTTTTCTTTTCTTTTAGAATGGAAACTCTTCGTTTTTCCTCCCTCCTGCACATGGAAACGACAATTGTCAGCGTTTTTGTTTTTCATATTAATCTCACATGTTTTGTTATAATTCTTTATCGTTTTCTAAGTTCACGATGCAAAAAGTCTTGTAAGTCCTAGTGAAAAGATATTGAAATAATCATCAAAACATACCTTCTTTGGTACTCCACATGCCCCCCTACTTACCCATTTTCATGGCCTCATGAAAACATTGTAGTTGACATGTAAGGCAGTGAGTGAGTAGGTTGGAGATGGAATCTCATGTGAAGGCCTACAACCATGATGCGTAACTAAGTAGTCAAAGAAATGTCCTGTCTGACCCTCAGGCATCTCATACAGGGCTTGGTATCTAGGTGCAGGATGCCAAATAATTAGACTCCGGAACCTATATCCTAACCAGGATGGCCCTCCCCTCAAAACAATTTTTCCATAGAGGGGAAAACGGTTGGTAGCTAGTTTAAAATTCTCATACTTAAACGGTTCTCTAAGCTGGATATTTGGATTAGATATTCGATATCGAAATTTAGTTGCATGAATGGCAGGGTCTTTGATAGAGGAAAAGTATTCTAATCCCTGCCGAATGATTTCCTCATGCATGGATCCTAATGCTTCAATCACTCTTGGAGTCTTCTTGAGGTTTCTATGTTTCCTCCATAACTGTGCTAGATCCCTAGGCTCAGCTCTTATCCATAGATCTAATCTATTTTCTTGTCTTTGAAAAGCATTATAGGCTTTGAGCCATTTAATTTGATTAACTGCAAATGAAATAAATGCCTGTAACTAAATGTCCCCACCAAAAGGGCCAGGGTTCAGCTCGGTTTCCTGTTCTAGTACAAGGTTATGTAAATAAAATTCACACAATAGTCTTTGAACTTTTACCCCGTAGTGCTTACAATAGTTTATGAAATCATCTATGGTGTTAATTTGTATGGGAGAACCTGCTTTAACAGCCGTTATTTTCAATTGCAAATACCTTTCCATTAAAAACAAGGCATAGTTCTTAGCAGGGACTCTACATGCTAGGACGTCATTGTATAGAGAACACAAGGTATCCATCTATTTGATAGCTACATCTAACCTACGAGTTACCTTTGCAACTTTCTCTTGTTCATTCCGCCATCCTTCGAAGGCCTAGCTTTCGGATAAATTGAAGTTCCTTAGCTACTGCTGTAGTTCTTCATGTTTTTCTCGGGGGACTGTTTGCTCCCTAAGCTTTTCTACTTCTTGCTAAGCTTGCTTCAAACCCTTTTGGAGGGTTACTATTTTTGGATCCCTTTTCCATGCAACAGTGGAGGTCAGGATATTTACTTGAACTTTCCTATTGCGCTGCTCTGAGTTCAGAA
>APFE031740144.1:0-14226 GCA_000404065.3 Pinus taeda | reverse complement strand
GTGGAAAAATGAGGATTTTGGGGGATCTGAGTGTTGGGAAGTGCTTGATAAGGTACATTAAGGATAGGGGAAGGTGTATGAACATAAGGAAACAAGTTTTGCCATTGATTTGACCGTCTAAGAGAAATTACCTTCAAAACCCTAGGAGAGGGAAATGAACCTTGCCTAGGCACAACTGAAGCATGGATAAGCTGTAAAATGACCCTATGGAACTTGACATGATGATGAAAACCATCTGAATGATGATAGGCTCAACTAAATAGTGACATAGGTTGGCATTTGGGCAACTTTGAAAAGAGTGAGAGCAAACCCTAGACCTAATGCCTAGTGACCAAATTTTGCTTCAAAACTCACTGAAATGACAAAATTTGACCTTGACACTTCAAAATCACTTTGTAAGAGCACATTTGATCACTGGAGGAAGGCTGGAAAGACTGACACTAACACCACCCATTGCAATTAATTGGCATACTTTTCTATCTTAGGGATGTGGTGATGGATATAAGGAGCCATATTGTTTTTCTTCCTTCTTTTGCAGATGAAATCCAAGGGATCATATCTCCATATGAAGCTCTGTTTTAGTTTTAATATTTGAAGGATTAGGTTTGCCTCCTTTCCAACTTCTCTGCTATTACAAACAAAGGGACCTAATTGGTATCTGATCTTAACCTAGGAATTCTTTTTGGCTTTAACAAAGTTTACCTCATTAGAATTTATTATCTGCCTATAGTACTCCAGAGAAAATAACCTCATTGGGAGGTATTTAGGTAGTTTGTATGGGGCCAACTCACGACCATAAATCCTTATCTCAGTGTGGTTTTGGTACGAGTACCAATCACCTACTTTGGATTGTTTTGAGAGTTGCAAGATCCTCTTTATATCTGAACTGATCCTTGGACAAGGGCTTCCTATCAACATTGTCACAATGGGATGTACAAATAGGTCTATGAATTCTGCATATGAATATGGGGAGTGATATTTATGGATCAAGGGAGTCCAAAAAATTACTGATCTAGGGTGACCTTTTGTGTCAAGCTTCTAGAGAGTAAAGGGGAACTTATCTTCTTGGTAGTATAGAAGAAGGTGATACAAAATATATTAATACTTGAAGACTCACTCATTACTCATCCTAAGGAACTGGTCATGCATCCTATCAGCTATAAACTTGGCATAATCATAAATGACAGCAAGAGGTTGTCCTGGAGAGAAGATGGACATGAAAGCTAGGATGATTTCATCTATATACTCATTGGTGGTATAACCTAGGACATTGGATATCATTGCTACAATTTCCTGGCCAAATGGGGAAAATATGGTATACACATATGGAGGAGGATATTTTGGGATATGCTTTTCCTCCTTGATGAAAGTTTGGAACATCTCAGCAAGTTTTGTAGTGGTAAGCTTGGAGAATTGTTCTAATAGGTCTCCAATTTAAATAGGGGTTAGGTTTTTCCCTAGTTGAATTTACATCATCTCATTAATAGATTCAGTAGTGATGGTGAAAAGTATGGTTTGGTTAGGGGACATCACCTCTCTTTGACTAGGGATATAATTTGCATAGTAGTAATGGACAATTTCTGGGAAAATCTGAACTTCAAGGAATTGGTACTTGGGCAAATTGGACTCCCAAAAACCAATTTTATTAGCATAATTAAGGTATTGGTCTCTATATCAGCAGTATAGTTTGAGAGGGGATTCATGGATAGAGGTGTCCTTTATCTAGAAATCCTTATCATCTAAGGGGAGGTGGTCTAGGTCTAGATGAGGAGTGGAAATAGGTCTAACATCAAAGGTGATTAGGGCGACCATTCTCAGTTCTTGTGGATTTGAGATCCCACCAATCCCTAATCTCTTTCTTCAATATCCTCGACACCATGTTCTAAACCGGTTCTTGTAACTTTAGATCCCGGCAACAGAACCATTTGTTGGCACAAAAAGTCATCAAGGGAGAAGAGCTTGGGTTCAAGCATGGAGAGCCAACAATGGATCATTGTAGTCTAGGACAACACTGACATTTTCACCTTACCCAAGGAGTGAGGAGTGTCACTTGAGGCATGTCGTGACCAAAGCTAAGAAGGGTTCATCATGGAATCACGGATGTATCAACCGATAATAGATAAACAAAATCACATACATAATCAAGATAACAACATACTATCCAATACTAAGAAATTACTACATGCATGAATCTCACAGGACATTTAAAATTTAAGTGGGTCACCACATCATAAAAAACCATAGACATCATGTTAAGCAACCAGTCTGGACTTTACTTCAAATCAATTCAATAGTAAACCATTACATGACATATTAGCATTCGCCATAGATGATTACATAGAATACCCGTTTACAGACTCATAGGCTCATTCTTTAACTCAATGGTCATGCTCGGCCATAACCCTGCATTCTAGTTTTGTCCTGCCGCAACCAACTATCCCATCCGCAATGCCAACAACAACAACCAACCAACCAACAACACCCCTTTTCCTTATGGGACTTCTCCTTTTATATTTCCCCTACTAGCTGGACTGCCAGTTCCCACTCGATTATTCTTCCCCTCAACTACCACTCCTCCTTCTTGTCCACTCGGCTAACTATGTCTTCTACTAACACTTTTCTGCAACCCCTCCACAACTTCTTGTTCCTACTTTACTATCCAGCTTTCCTCCCCACAACCTAACTGTTGATGTCGCCACCCATTTGCTCCTCGTTCTTTGACAAGCCAAAATAATCAAAACTTTTCCAAAATCAAAGTGAAGGCCCTAACACCCCCATGTTGTCATAGTGAATTCCAAGGCTTCAACACTTTGGCACTAGAAGTATGTCTTGACTATAAATTTCAAGAAAAATTAAATCAAAAATATGTTCTAAGAGTAAAACTCCCTCACCATCACCTCCGACTGATCCGGGCCTGAGTGTGACAAAGGATCCTTCCAAGACCTTTTACTTTTGTGATGTGCTAGACTGCATTTTTAAAAGAACATAAATGAATACATGTGTATGTTGTAAAGAACAGGAACATGTCAATCATCAGCAACATAAAAAACATAAGTCGTTGATAACGGATTTTGTCTGGGAGGGACTACGTCTCCAAGTCCTGGCGTCAAGATGGTGTAGGCTGCCGCATTAAGTGTTGTCAATAGTGATGATGTACATAGACATGATGTCATTATCATACAAGGAAAATTCCCTCACACAGGAGTGGATACAAGAGATGTTCCACTATAGGAACTCTCAAGCAAAAGACTCCTATCAATATGACACAAAACTCATGCATGATGAGCATCCCTCCAACATGGCATAAAAGGGATCTCAATGCAAACATACATGACGATGTTATGAAACCAACTCAAGAAAAAGATAGAAAAGATAGATCAACACCTTAGAATTCAACCTCTTCGAGGGGGCAACCTCCTTTACATTACATAAATGAACAATTCTTCAATGATACAAATGAAAAGACCTCCTTTCTATATATAGGAATCTAAGGGGTCATAACATAATCAGAGCCGAGATAACAATAATAATGTAAGGGCACAATAATAACAATAATGGGCTTCTATGGGGCACAATAGTAACAATATGGGCACTACATGGGTACATCAATATAATAAGTGGGTTGTACTAATAACAATAAGGGGTTACACTAGTAGTATAGGGGCCTAACAGATGACAACATGAGTATCCCATCAACATACAACAAAGGGATCTCAAAACATAACATGACGAATCGTGACAACAAGTACATCACATAGACGACTCCGTGTCACATCAAGTAGGAATCATGAAAACAAGTAATAAACAAGATCCCTCATCAACCTCAAATAGGGATCTATGTAGCACAATTCATAGCAAAAGAAGTACATGAACACACTGCATATACCTCACAACTAGGGGTCATTTGAAGAAGTGGATGTCAAACTGTAGAAGTTGTTCATTCCATCGATCTCACGGCATCAATCGCATGGAAATGGTTACTCACACATAAATGCTGACACCTGCATTCCACTTAGAAAATTGGTTGAAGAATAGAATGAGAAAATGAAAAATTTGAATGCACTATCAGATTTATGGCATCGAATAGTGCAAGATCGACTGTCAAAATTCTGAATTCTGAGAAATTGAGAATCTGGGGCTCAAGGAATCTTTTAGATTCCCCATAAATTCCTCAAAGATTCTACTCCATGGGTGGACTAGAAATCTATATCTCACAAAGTGAATCTGACCTCGCCATTGTGATCCCTGTGGAAAACCATGAAAAATCACTATAAACTTGACTATATTCCGACATTGAGAAAAATTACCTCCTCGGGAAAATTTCAAGGATCATGATTCCACTTCCTGTTTCTACAGCAGTCATGGTTCCACCTGCATCGATTTGCATGCATTATCCTAGCCTCCTCCTTGGGTGCACTGGGCAAATGGATGGGTTTATATAAAATTTCTCTGGGTGGATTACCCAATGGAATAGTTGGTGTGTTGGTAAAATGGGTAAATAGTTGTGGAGAGGTCGTGGGATCAAATCCCGCCCCTCTATATTTTAGCACATTCATTTTTTAAAAACAAAATGAATTTTAAATGGGTGTAGGGTCCGCATTGGGAAACCCACCCCCATACCTCCATATCCAAAACCTTACGCTCTTTAAGGTGTATGCATTAAATGGTAATGGGGGGCACATTTCATCAGGCTGCCCAGTGGGGGCCGACCCACGTGGGATGGGCGGGTTCGATCCCTACCAGCCTCGCCTTTATACATGGCATTGTTGTTAAGGTTGGAGGGTGGGTGTGGGCTGGGTCCATCGGAGGTGGCCGTGCCCACCCCCATATATATGTTTAATATAGTTACAGTGGCATGGCTCCGGGGGTGGCAGGGTCATGGCCGCCCACCCCTAATTTCAAATATTTTTTTGGAGGTTGAGGGAGCATTGGTGGGGGTCATGGCTCGTCGGACCAGAATTAATATTTTTTTTAATAGATGTGGTATGGGAGGGTGGCGGGGTTGGTGGCCCGCCACCTCAAATTATATTTTTTTTTTGTTTCATTTAAACAACTTAGCCATTCTTAAAAATTTGAAAAAGGACCGAAGGAGGCAAATTAACCGAGCCACAATTTCACCCAGAATCTAGCCCAGGTTGGCCAAAATCTGGTGGCCGAGTTCTATCCAAATTGTGGCATCCTTAAGCTTGCCCAATCACCAAAATTCAACCAAACTTTGACTACTTTTAACTTTCACATACGGACTCGGTTTGGCAAACCGTTCACATCACTGTGATGAGGACGACGAGATCTATGCTTTGATCCTAGTCTAAAATCATTCTGATCACTTTGATTTTCAAACTTTCATGAGCCCTCTTCATCCTGTGTGTGCCTGTGGAGCCACCTAGATCACCAACTTCTCAGTCACATTCCAAATCCCGAAATCCTAGGCGTGAAGTTGTGAAGAAATCCTTAGAATCCACTACTATTTTTCCAAAGAAATGATTTCAATCTTCTTTTACAGAAACTCCCAAAGTTCAATCCTTAATCCATATATTGCAAGGGATTTTCCTATATCAAGAAGAATCTGAATTATCTCAAGCCATTGTTTCTTCTCAAGTTCCTTCCTCTTAAAGGTTAACCAAATTACGAAGTGAAAAATTTGGGATTCCCCATTTTAATTTTCTCTACCTAACTCTCAAAGGAAAACTAAGAAAGAAAAATTTGAAACTCATAGTGAGATTCTCTCATCATCACCTGAAACACCCTCATTCATTCCATCATCTTCATCACCAGATAAATCATCCACCTCAAAACTACAGATCGTGATTTACACTAGTACTGGAGCACAAGCTTCCTCTACCCAATCAAATTCAACTAATGGAACATCTTCCTCTACACATATACCCATGATGGCTCACAGACAATGGACAAATCCAGGATCTGTTCAAATGGTACGACCACTATATCAACTACCTATGCATCCATAAAAATGGTTGCCAAAATTCAACCTTGATGATGGTTTTCCCATTGAAGAACACATAAATAACTTCATGTCGTTCATAAATCTAAATGAAGTGATAGAAGATGATGCAGTTATAAGATTATTCCCTTATACTTTACAAGGATCTACAAGATCATGGTATTTTTCATTAACATCTGGCTCCAATAATAGTTGGGATGCCTTTTAAGAGTAGTTCTTAATGAAGTTTGAAGATGACCGATTAACAACTACTATTCTCAATGATCTCTCCAACTTGAAAGCTAAACCTAGAGAATCAATTAAAGACTTCAATTCACATTTTAATAAGTTATTGAACAAAATCCCAATGGCCTCCACACCAGTGATGAAGTTCAAAATGAATGGTATGTTTATGCTCTTGTCTCAAAAGCACCTATTTTTGTCGATGGGGCTACCAAACCAACTTTGGCAGAGAACATGAAAGAATCCATAGCTATACAAAAACACATTTTAGCTTTAGATAAGAAGAATATATTAGAAGAAAGAAAATCCAAGAAGGTCAGTTTCAGGGATGAATCCAAGAAAAAACCACCTAAAGATCCTTTTGATCTTGAAGGTCTACAAAAGGTCCTTAAAACCATGTCCAATGAAATGGTTGATATTAAAAAGAAGATAGCTAAGACTTCTTCAAGGAAAGCTTATAGACCTTACAAAAGAAATCCTTCCTCTGATTATAAACCTCCAAATATAATATCAAATGTTGAATCAGATGTGGAGGAAGAAGAATTGTCAACAACTGAAGAACAAACTGATGACGAAGAGGTAATTGAATTACAAGGGATGTGGGATTTCATTCTTCCTGTGTTAGATAATGAAGAATGTCAAGAAGAACAACTTGTCACAACCAGGAACAGGAGCACTATTGATTTGCCACAAAAAAATCAAAAGCAGAAATCATCGCCTTTGTCTCTCAAAGATAAAGCAATATGTATGAAATCTTCCGCCAAATCCCTTCAAATGACTCCTTCTTAATCAAATTCTTCACCCTCAACCAAAACCATGCTAGTATATGATGAAATGGAATACAAAATCATCAAAGATATGAAAAAGACTAGAGATAATATTACATTCCATGAGCTTAGCAAGTTAAAACATCAACATAAGCTACTGCTGAAAGAACTAAAAGCAGTCCCCACTTCTCCTCTTCTTGTTGTTGTAATATCTCAGGTTGCTCAAGAAATGGGTAGGCATCCCAGTACTTCATCAAATAAAATGAGTTCAACTGATATTTCTTTAATAGGTAGTAGGTATAAATCCCATACACCTATATTTCCTTTGAACTTTGAAGTCTTCAATAAGAATTTGAATAACTGTTTAGTAGATTCTAGAGCTTCATCCAACATTCTACCAAAAAATGTTTGTGCAAAACTAAATGTGGAACCCCAAAAATCTATTGTTCGCATTGTGCAACTAAATCGATCTCAAGTCGAAGTTATAGGAGAAATAAATCAGGTCACCATTAGACTCTCATCAAACTCGAAATTGTGTCAAGTAATTGACGTTCTTATGGCCGATATCCCTGAATTCTATGGTTTGATCCTTAGTAGAGATTGCTCACAGAATTGGAGGGAGAGAATGTGCCCATCGCATACAATAGCAATATCATTGGAAATTATTCAATTGAATCATTTCTAGGAAATTTTAATGCAAATACTTCACCCTTTTTGGAAATTTTTGTTACATCACAAGTCAAAAACTATTCTCAAACAAATTCTTCTAAATGTATCAATTTTGTAGATAAACCTGTAGTCAAGTATTTATTTTGGAAATTATTTTTTGATGGATCTAAATCTAATGATGGAGCTGGAGCAGGTTGCATATTAGTTAGCCCCAAAGGGGAAAAAACTATGTTTGCATGCAGACTTGAATTTGAATGCACAAACAACATTGCTGAATATGAAGCATTATTTCAAGGGATGTATAAACCATTGGCCTTGAAATCAAATATCTTCAAGTATTTGTAGATTCAAAAATTGTAATCAAACATGTGAGAAATACTATTCACTGTCTCTCTGTACATTTGAAACATTATCAATCACTAGGCCGGGATCTCACATTTCACAACATTCAACATTTCCTCGATTCCAAGACTTCAAAATGCAATTTCTAATCTTTTGGCTAACGTTGCATCCAAGCTCATTTCACCAGGAGATTATATTCTTGATCGCTTTTCTATAGAATTTATTTTTAGGACTTCTATTCCAGATAATATCATGAATTGTTGATTTTTTAATAATGATCTAGATATCATAAATTTTCTAACATCTAATGGCTCTTATGATGACTAGATAATAGATGAAGATCAGCATGACATCCGGCTTAAACAAGAAACAATTGCAAATTCCATACCTAAATCTATGGTTAAGCTGGAAGATTTATATGATCTTAAGGAAAGATTCAAAAAACATACTAACTCAACTTTTAGTTTTGACTTAGTTAATCTTGGGACTAACCTTAAACCTCAAAATATTAATTTGGGACTTGGTCTTACATCTGATGAAAGACTAGCCTTTATTCATTTGTTAAAGAAATACAAAAATGTGTTTTCTTGGACTTATGAAGATCTTAAGACATATTATACTTCCATCATTCAACTTACTATTCCTATGATATCCGATGAAAATCCTATACAACGGAAGTTGAGAAATATTCACCTGAATTTAGAAAATTAGATCAAGTCTGAATTGAATAAACTTCTCAAAGCCAAAATAATTTTTCTTTTTAGGCATTCAAGTTGGGTTCCTAACTTAGTCCCAGTCAAGAAAACGAATGCTGATATTCGAATATGTATAGACTTTAGAAATCTCAACAAAGATTGTCAGAAGGACAACTTTACATTGCCTCCTATGGAACAAATACTGCAAGCAATTGCAGGCTCGGAGTTAATGTCTTTTCTAGACGGATTTTTAGGTTATAATCAGATTCTCGTGCATCCAAATGATTGATTGAAGATCACATTTCAAACCAAATGGGGAAAATATGCTTACCAAAAGATGCCATTTGGATTAATCAATGTTGGTGCAACATTTCAGAGGGCCATCGATATAGCTTTCAAAGGTTTTCTAAATAAAATAGTGGTAATTTATTTATATGATATAACTATATATTCAAAAAATCGCAGTAATAATTTAGAGGATTTGAAACAAATCTTTGAATGTTGTCAGAAATATGGAATTTCTCTAAATCCCAAGAAATCTTTCTTTGTTTTAAGTGAAGGAAAAATTCTTGGATTTATTGTATATAAAGAAGGAATTCACATTGATCCTAATAGGATAAGAGAAATTTCTGAAATTTCTTTGCCTTATAATAAAAAATCCATGCAATCTTCCTAGGTATTATAAATTTTGTCAAAATATTTGTCCTTGACTTTTCATGAATGGTTTTACCCCTCCAATCTATGATTAAGATAAATTATGTTTTTAAATGGGGACAAACTGAGCATGAGACTTTTAATATTACAAAACAAGCAGTCATAAATTCTCCCTCTTTATCAACTCCAAAGTTTTATAATCATTTCATTTAATATACCTTTGCTTCTATGACATCAAATGAAGCTATATTGACACAAGTCAATAATGACAAAGCCGAAGCACCAATTTCTTTCTTTAGTTCCAATTTATAGGGGGCTAAATTCAATTATTCAGATGTTGAAAAACAAGATTATGTTGTTTTCAAATCAATAAAACATTTCAAACCCTTTATTCTCAAATCTCACACTATGGTGGTAGTTCCATTCTAAGAGGTGAGAAATTTACTAATGCAAAGAGAAGTAGGTGATAAAAGAGAAAATTGGGTAATAGCACTGCAAGAGTATGACATTGAGATCAGACCAGCTAAAATTGTTAGAGGTCAAGGTTTTTGTAGAATGTTAGCATAAGCATCCAACTTACCAACACTACAAGATTCAGGTGATGATATACAAATATGTGAGGTAAGCCTCAATGTTGAATCAAAATATACTGATATCATCTTTTATTTGAAGAATGGATATGCCCCTATGTGTTACAAAAGAAAAAGGGCTTTGAGGTTAAAAGCTAAGCAATATAAAATCATCAATGATGTTTTGTTTAGGAAGAATTATGATTATGTTCTACTTAGATACCTTGAAAAATATGATGCAGGAAAGGTGTTGCAGGAGCTCCATGACGGACCAGCTAGTGGACATTCTAGAGGAGACACAACAACACATAAAATCCTGCATGCTGGTTATTATTAGCCAATCTTATTCAAATATGCACACGAACATGCAAGGAAATGTAAAATTTGTCAAATAGCCACTGGAAGACAGAGGAAGCCCACATTACCATTACAGTCGGTCAACATTGAACAACTATTTGAGGAATGGGGACTGGAAATAATAGGTGAGATCGTTCCTCACTCTTCAAAGAAACATAGATATATCCTTATAGCAACTAATTACTTCAATAAATGGGTGGAAGAAATTCCACTTAAGGTAGACAATTCAGAAAACATCATTGAATTTATTGATCATTTTATTATTACCAGATTTGACCTACAAAATTCCCTCATGTTTGACAATGTTTCTTATTTCAAAGGCAATGCTATGACGGAATTTTCTCTTAAAAGAGGTTTCAAACTTAAATATTCTGCTAACTATTATCCTCGGGGAAATGGTTTGGTTGAATCTACATATAAAAATCTTATAAGGATCATCAAACGAACTGTTGATCAACGTCAAAAAACTGACATAAATATTTAACATTTTCTCTATGGGCAGATCAAATAACACAGAAGGCCTCAATATAAACTTCTCCTTTTAATTTGGTCTATGGGAAAGAGGTTGTTCTTCCTACAAATGTAGTTATTCCCTCTATAGGCCCGGTTCAATTTATTGAAGGAACTCCTCCTCTTCTATGCAATTAAGGCAATCGCAAATCCTCAAACTCAAAGAAGAAAGAGATAAATCCAAGATCACACATGCACATCATCAACAGTTGGTTAAGTCTTCATTTAATGCAAATTCTGTAAGTCTTAAATCCTTTTAGCTCAGAGACCTTATATTGAAGTGGGATAAAGCACACGAGGAAAGAGGTAAGCATACCAAATTCCAAAGAATGTGGCTTTGCTCATTTCAGATTGTGGAACAAATAAGCCCATCAACTTTTCTATTGCAAGATTTATCAGGCAAGAGAGATTCTCTTCCTATTAATGGGTAGATTTTGAAGAAATATTTTTCATAGAAGATAACCTCTTCTATCCCTTATACACTATTGCCTTTACTTTTCCTAGGAAAATAAAAGTTAAATAGTATTTACTTTTGGCCTTTCAATAAAAAATCTATTTTTCATATTTTGATTTTTCTCTTGTATAAGTAGAGATTGTCAAGAAAATAATTTTGATATTTGAGACATAATCTAAGTTATAGCTCTCTGAAACTTGCTTGTTCTCCACCAAATTCATTTTCCCTTTGTAAAACCTAAGCTTTATAAAGATACCTTTGTTCTATGATTGGTCAAGAAAAGTATATTTAACAAAGCAAATACTCTCAACAAATAATCACCTTTAACTCTATAATTGTCATCAAGAAACTCTTAAGGAGTCAATGATTCTCCCCATCTAGTAAACTTTTCTCTTTTTAGAGTGTAATTCCAAAATATACTAAAACTTAAAGGATGAGAGGTCTCATTGAGATCCAACTTACCATGTTCATAGGGAAATAATAAACTGACATTACCAATACTGCATGTCGAAACAAGGTAATGGCTTCAAATTATTTTAATCAAAAGACAAGTGGTCTCATCATGAGCCAGCTTGTTCAGTTGAGTTACAACTAGTGAATGGCATTGTCACTTTTGGCCACCAAACCAAGACAATGACCTTTAAGTAGAAAAAGGAAAATTTTAGAATAAAAATAAATTGTTTAGAAAGGAAAGAAAGAAAATAAATATATGAATATGAATTTATCTCTAAAAATTGCACTCTTATCTGAATGGGATATTGAATCATTGATGGTTAAAAGGTAACCCTGTCGAGGCTACGGATGCCTGTTGGTAGCAGAGACTCTATCTACGACAAATGAGTATATCTAAAAGCTAATCTGTAGGATCCCCCTGCTTTATCTTTAAACCAATTAAATACTAATGTAAACAAAGGAATTTTCATTTTGAAAAGGATATCAAGTGGATGATAATTAGGTGAATTTTGTTTTCTTATTCAGAGAAATGTTACATATCTTATATTTCATGTAAATTCTTATTTTCCGAACTATCTTTATTTTGGAAGTTTTAGAAGTTTCAAAAGACTATCAGAGATTACTGCTTCTTCTAGTGAATTTGCAATTGTTGTGTTGTTCAACAACCCCCCATTTATTGATTTAATACTTAATATTCTATTAATAAATGGGGACCCTTTATAAAAAGTCCTCCAAAAAATGGAGCACTTAAGCGCTTTCTTTTTGAATGTTTAGAAATAAATTAAGATATCAAGTCAAATCCATTTGAGACTAGCAAATCTCACTTTATCGCATATTGTTGGACTAGGTGTGTTAAAGGTTACTTAACAGCTGAGATCCGCAAATTACAATGGAAAGGATCATCGTAATAAACTTAGGATATCATTGAAATTTCCATTTAAATCTAAGACTTAAGGAATTTTTTGTAAAATGAAGCGCCTATTGTAATCGCATATCGGCTTTCACGAAAAGCATAACTCAAAAAGCCTGTTGGAATATGCGAACTACGATATTGTAGTATAACAAGCCAATACTTATCGCATCATGATGCTTTACTTAAAGGCCAATCTTGTGAACTACAAAAAGTTTGCGAAATGCAATGTAACCTAGACTCACTAAAAATAAATGTTATAAACTATAAGTTAAGTCCGACACTTAGTAAAAAGGCACTTTACACAATAATTATTCATTTAGGCAGAGTGTGCTCTAAATAACCAAAAGTATTTCGCTCACTTCGCATCTCATAGAATTCTAAGATAGTTGTGAAAAGAGCACAACCAAAAATGCGATATTGCGATTTGCGATATTGTGATAATATTATCGCAATCACATAATTGGAATTTCACACTTTTAACTCACCACCTTAAATTTTTTTCCCTTCCCATTTGCGATGTGATAATTTAAATGAGTAATAAAGGCCATGATCAAATATCTTAATGTGTATTTAATAGTTTTTAATGGAATTTATGTTAAGAATGGCTCGACGGGATTTGATATTTTCCATCTACATTTCGAATAAAATCTCCTTTCTTGTCACCTTTCAGGGTTAACTGTATCATTTAATTCTCACTATTATTCTCGCTTTGTGTTTATCCAAGAATTTCGATTTGCTCCATTTCAGGAAACCTCCACAGAAAACAATATTGGAAAGTATGGCGAAGAATGGAAAGGTGACTACATCTGAGAAATCAAACATGATACCACTATTCTTTGGTACCACATGAAACAAATATGGAGGAACCATGAAATGTGAAGCCATGTATAACCTATTATAAGAATAGAAGCCCAGGCCATTGGTAACAAAGGCCACATCTGATGCCCAGGAATCATCTAATGCCTCCTATTTTAAAACAACATATTCATTCTTGCACCGAATAGCCGTGAGACCAAAGATATTACCATATACGGATATGGTAAAACGGGTAATTGATGATGTAGATGTCTCAAATAGAAATTTTAGGAATAAAATACAACAGTTCATGGAATCTTTCTCACCAGACAATATACCACTAATGTACCAGCTACAAGAGCTTCAAAAGCTCTATAACAAAGAGCTCCTTGAGCATTTTACCAAAGAGAATGAGGACCCGTTCGACATTACAAAGACCTAGAAGTTAGGTGGAGGTAAAGTCAAATGGGATAAAACTACAATTTACTCAATAGAATCCCTCTCTTCACCTCATAGTTTCACAGCAGCAATGATGTGTAGGTTATTCAGTAAACCTGATAGCACCAAATTTTCTATGGAGTGGCTCCCATTAATTGATGTAGCAGTTAATGAACAAATTATGAACTGGAGTCAAATTTAATTAGACAATCTAGCAAAGGCCATTATGGAATATAGAAAGAAGAGAATTGTTTCTTCAAGTATTTTCCCCACTTTCTTTATGAGTTCTTTTGTTATGGACGCAATTTGTTTTTTTTCTCAGTTTCCAAACATGGGGTGGAAGTGCACTGTACAAAACCCACTCCCCATCCATATATACCATAAAATTTTGTGGGAATCTCAATTCCATCCCCAATTTTACAAAAT
>APFE031740141.1:0-11057 GCA_000404065.3 Pinus taeda | reverse complement strand
GAAGAGATATATATGCAGCAGCCACAAGGATATGAAGCGAAAGTGAAGTAGAAACTAGTGTGCAGGTTGAAGAAGAGCGTATATGGCTTAAAATAAGCTCCAAGGTAGTGGTATCTAAAATTTGAAAAGTTTATGTCTGAGCAAGGTTATACTAGATGTCACTATGATCATTTTGTTTATCTGAAAAAGCAAAATGATGGCAACTATATTATATTGTTATTGTATGTGGATGACATGCTTGTTGCAGAGTCTAACATGTAGGAAATAAATGTGCTCAAAAGAAAATTGGCAAATTAATTTGCAATGAAGGATTTGGGAGCTGCATAACAAATTCTTGGTATGAGAATAACTAGAGACAAGAAAGAATGTAAATAAACATTGTCTCAGAATGAGTACATACAAAAGGTGTTGAAAAGATTTAATATGCACAATGAAAAACCAGTTAGTACACCTTTTGCTAGCCATTTCAAACTTACTAAGGAAATGTGCCCAAAGACCCAAGAAGACATGGATTATATGTCTAAAGTTCCATATTCATCAGCAGTTGGAAGCTTGATGTATGCAATGGTCAGCATAAGGCCTGATATTGCACATGCAGTGGGAGTTGTAAGCAGGTACATGAAAAATCTAGGAAAGGAACATTGGATGGCAATGAAATGCATTCTCAGATATTTGAAAGGTACCACAAATCAAGCATTATGCTTTGGTGGTTCAAACATTTCTCTACAGGGATATGTTGAAGCAGATATGGCAGATGACAGAGATAACAGGAGGAGCACTATAGGATATGTATTTACTATTGGTGGAATAGCTGTCATTTCGGTTTGAAAAATCCAAAGTGTTGTTGCACTTTCAACAACAAATGCAGAGTATGTTGCTGCTACAAAGGATACTAAAGAAATGATTTGGTTACAAAGGTTTATGGGTGAATTGGGTAAGGAGCATGATATGGGCACGTTATATAGTGATAGCCAAAGTGCCATTCATCTTGCAAAGTGCTCATCATTTCATTCTAGGACTAAACAGATATAGCTCAAGTACCATTTCATACGATCAGTGTTGGAAGATGGAGAGTTGAAGCTGGGAAAGATACACACTAGCCAGAATCCTACAGATATGCTAACAAAAGTTGTAACCAGGGAGAAACTCAAAATATGCTCAGTTTCAATTGGTCTTCAAGGATGACAATGAATATGAGAAATAGTCAAGTCCAAAGAGGAGTCATTGTCTAGCAAATGAAGCAGCGGTGGAGTTTCTACAATCATTCTCCAAGTGGGAGATTGTTGCGTGTGGAGCATGATTGTTCAGAGGTCTTTGTTTAAGCCGGATGTATACCCCAAGGAAGTTTGTACACCCCTCCATGTGGGGGGATGCGAGGGGCACTTGTCCCCCCGACAGAGGTCCAGGGGAGATGATCCCCCCTGGCTAGGGGGTCTAGAGTCCAACGGTTCCCCAGCAGGGATCGAGCGCAGCGCCCTTGAAGCTAAAAATATATGTAAAATTTCCTTGTAAAAGTATAGTAATTTCTAGTTAATCTCGGCCATTCATTAGGCAGATGATTTGACGGTAGAACTTATGTTTAGTTTAGGGTTTTTTTCCCTAGAAGGCAACCCCTCTCTTTGCATAAGGGCATTGTATTGAGTCTGTGTAATATATGTGTATTCACTTAGCGAGAAACAGAGAGGTGAGATTGTGAGAGAAAATAAAGGATATTACAGCGGATCTGCTATAGGTTGTGTCTTTTCATTTTGTTGGATAATAGAAAGGAAGGACTCAGTGTTCGAGGTGGACGTAGCCGAAATTGGGTGAACCACGTATATCTGTGTCTCTCTTGTTTTATGTGTTTTCTGTGTTTATATTTTTCCAATATTTTATGTGTTCCATTGCTCCGTAATATATAATTTTCTAACAGACCCAATGAAGATCGTAGTCATTGTGAACCTACTAGCACTAAAAATTGTAAGACAACTGCGTACAATGTCAGGACACACGAGCTACTACATGAAGTTTATTAAAGGGTATGTGCAGATAACTGCACCAATGGAGAAGCTTCTAAAGAAGGATGTGACCTTCTAGTGGAATGAAGAATGCTAGAAGAGCCTGAACATGTTGAAAGAAAAGATGGTAATTGTGTTAATTCTAGTTTGCCTGGATTGGAAGAAAGAGTTTCATGTGCACATTGATGCATCTTGCATGGAATTGGGTATAATATTAGCACAAGGGGAATGAGATATTGATCATCCCATAGAATTTTCAAGTAGGAAGCTATCTGAGGTAGAGAAGAATTACAATATGACAGAAAGGGAGGGTTGACTATTGTGTACGCACTACAAAAGTTTAGACATTACATGTTGGGACGAAACTTTAATATGTTCACATATCATTTCCTACTGAATTATTTAGTAAATAAGCATGTTCTAGGAAGGAAGATATGTAAGTGAATGTTATTATTACAAGAATTTGATTTCAAAGTTATAGTGAATCTAGGAAGATTGAATGTTAGGCCTCATCATATATTCAAGAGAGAGACACAAGAAGAACCTATAATTCTTGAAGATAGCATGCCTGACACACAATTGTTTTCAATTAAAGTCGTAGATGATGACTTCACAGATATTATCCAGTTTTTGTCCACAGGAATGTCGCCCACAGAGTACACTACAAAGCAAAATATGGAATTGGTGGTTTGAGCAGCTGACTTTTCAATAATTACGGGACACTTGTATAAAATGGGACAAGATGAAGTATTTGGAAGATACATCCCTGAGCATGAAAGAGAGAGCATTCTGGTAGAAAATTTGGTGAAATATCACCAAATTTTAAATTTGGAGTTTTTATTGCCCAAAAAGTGGTGCGTTAAGGGAAAACAACATTTATTTGATAATATTATAAAGATGATAATAAATCTTGAAATATCACCAAATTTTAAATTTGGAGTTTTTATTGCCTAAAAATTGGTGTTTTAAGGGCGAGCAACATTTATTTTATAATATTATAGGGTATTTAATACAACTTTACTAGAAAGGCAAGATGGCCTCTTAGCTGAAATATTAAATTTTGAAATATCACCAACTTTTAAATTTGGATTTTTTATTTCCCAAGAGGTGGTGCTTTAAGGGAAAGCACCATTTATTTTATAATATTATAGGATATTTAATACATATTTACACAAAAGATATATCATATAAAATAAAAGATGATAATAAATCTTGAAATATCACCAAATTTTAAATTTGGATTTTTTATTGCGCAAGAAGTAGTCCTTTAAGGCATGCAACATTTATTTTATAATATTATAGGGTATTTAATACATTAAGGAAAACAACAAATAATTTATGATACTATAGGGTATTTAATACATTTTTAAGACATGATTCATCCATATAACATACGTACTTGGCCTCTGCAGGTGGAAAAAGAGGTTTAGGTGATTGTACTTGCCATATTGTCGATCCCCAAATATTGCCCAAAAAGTGGTGGTTTAAGGGCAAGCAACACTTATTTTATAATAATATAGGGTATTTAATATAGTTTTACAAGAAAGGCACATCATATAAAATAAAATATGGGACTATATGGGAAATAATAAGTCTTGAAATATCACCCAATTTTAAATTTGGAGTTTTTATCGCCCTAAAAGTAGTGCTTTAAGGTAAGCAACATTTATTTTATAATAGGAGAGTAATAAAAATGGTAATGATAATGGAGAGAGATTGAAAGGAGTGAGGCGGGAAACGGAAGAGCGAGCAGAACTCTGAAGCACACAGACCCGTTGAGTAGGGAGCAGTCCCTAATGGCGGCCCAAGAGGAGGGAGCTCCACTCCCTCCTTCAAGGAAGCTGTGGTCGGCAAAGACAACACCCATCTGAGGAATGTCAGAGGCGTAGGAGAAGAAGAAAACAACAGTAAGGAGAAGGAGACAGAGAAGACAAAGCCAAAGGAAAAGGGAAACACTAAGGAAAATGAAGAAGAAGACAAGAGTTAGGGAGGAAAAAAAGACGAAGTCAACCAAAAGGGTCTGTGTAAACCTAGAGGAACATCACTCCACGAGTAGTTTTAAATAATCTGGCTCTGTAGGAGCATAGGGAACACATGGAAACGTACGGCATCATATGCAAATTCATGGCGGTATGGCCCACTGAGAAAGATCTACAAACATGGATCAAATACCAATGGAAACCTAAGGGGAGCATCGATCTTCACTTTGGGTCCAAGGGTTTCTTCACGGTGGTGTTTACAAACATCGAAGACAAGGATAGAATATTTGAAGGAGGGCCCTACCTTTTTGCAGTAGTGGGCCTCTATATGCGGCCTTGGGTGATGAACTTTGTTCCAAAAAGGGGGACCTTCACCTCCGTTCCTATTTGGGTAAGGCTTTTTTCGCTTCCCCTAGATTATTGGCAATATGAATCACTAGCGACTATAGGTAACAAACTAGGTTGTTTTATCAAAGCCTCTGAAGCCACCAGAAGAGGCAAATATACTTGCTATGCAAGAATTTGTGTGGAGATGGACCTTTCAGGAGCACTTCTAGATGAAGTCATCTTGGAAGTCTTTGATGAGGAATGGGTGAAAACGGTGGACTATGAGCATATCCCATTCAGATGTCGTAAATTCCATGAACATGGACACTTGATCAGAGACTGCCCTCTCAATAAGGAAGAAGACAAAAGTAAACTAAAGATAAAGAAGGACACTGAAAACTTTTAGAAAGTTTCTAGCCGAGGAAAAGGAAACAAAAGAGAACCAAAACAACAACATAAAGAGGAACAGAAGGTCAGCCAAAACAAATTCCAAGTGCTGGTTGAGATGGAAGAAATGCCATTAGAAAACCAGTTTATGGAGAAAGACCCTAAGGAGAAGGAAAAAGAGGAAAAAAACACTCCAGAACTTAATACCAATGAAGAGGAAGAAACCAAGATGAGTGAAACAGAGCTAAAAATGGACCAGGAAATGTTCCAAAGTGAAACAGATTTGGGGGAACATGAACTACAGAAAATTCTAGATAAGGAAAACCCATAGCTGGAAGGATTTCTACAGTAGGGGACCAGGGCAGGGATAGTTTCTTTACCTCCAGATGAATGCAATAGAATACAACAGCTGTTTTTGTGGAAAAACCAGGAAAATGGGGTAGTTAGAGGAAGAGAAAACAAAGGGCATGAATACAGAGGAGTTAAAACAATGAAAGCTAATCCAGGTTTAGCAACCAAAAGTATAGGCAAGAAACGAGGAAGAAAGAAGTAGAAGGAGCTTTTAATTGAGTGTGGGAAGCTAATGATCGATTCAGGTAAGATGAAAGACCTGACTAGTTACTCCTTCACAAATATTTAATAATGAAGTTTACATCTTGGATTATAAGAGGCCTTGGTAGTAAAAGAAAGCAAAGAATGCTAAGTGTGAGAATGAAACAGGATACGCTAGATATAATCTTCATTCAGGAAACGAAGTGTTCCATACAGAAAATAAAAGAAATCCATAACAAATGGCTTCAAATATTTGAGTTTTTAGAAGTCAAATCAGATAACACAGTGGGGGGCATTCTCACTCTATGGAACCCTCAAAAAGTTAGAGTTTTGGATGCATATGCATCCAAAAATTACTTGTCCGTAGTCATTCAACCAGAAGGGGTGGCTGAAACCTTCCTAGTCACTAATGTTTATGGTCCCCAGAGAGAAGAGGTCAAACTATTAGAATCCCTCTCTAATCTTAGGAACAGACAAAATGGCATCCCCTGGATCTTGCGAGGGGATTTTAATATGATAAAATATCTCTCTGAAAACAAAGGAGGAACCAGAGTGCTAAACAAAGATTCCTCAGCATTTCAAATGTTCACGGAGAACTTGAAATTGGTTAACACAGACATAGAGAATGGCCTATTTACTTGGAACAACAAGAGAGGAGGGGAAGCCCAGGTAGCCTCTAAGTTAGATAGGTTCTCGATATCAAAAGAGCTTATGCTTATAAACAATGAAATTACAGCAAGAATTCTTCCCTTTGGTGGCTCGGATCATTGACCGAGACAGTTGGAAATGAAGGGTTAGGATTCTCCAAGGAACAGACCCTTCAGATTCGAAAATATGTGTCTTGCCGACCTGGACTTCTTGAGTAATATGAAAGAGTGGTGGATTGAGGACTTACAGATCCAAGGATATAAAATGTTTCTCCTTCACAAAAGACTAAAGCATATTAAGAGCAAACTCAAAAAATGGAATAGGGAGGATTTCAGGAACATTTTTGTGAACAAGAAATCGGTGGAAAGGAAAATGCAAGAAATCAATGAGAAGCTGATCCAAGAAGGCTTTAAAAATGACATAAATGAACAGTCTGATAAACTGCACCTAGAGTGGGAAAATCTATGCAAAAAAGAGGAAATATTCTGGAGACAAAAATCCAGAGTGCAATGGCTCAAATAAGGGGAGCGCAATATGAGGTTTTTTCTTTGATCCACCATGGCCAATAGGGCATTCAACAGAATCTCTACAATAAGCGATAAAAAGGGAGAGACTCAGAATACTCATAAGGAAATTGAAAAACTGCTTATTAAGCATTTTCAAGACATTGCATGAGATAACAATCTAGACAGGGAAGATTCCATAAAGGAAATTACTAGATATATCCCTAAACTAGTGTCTAGAGAGGACAATTTCAACCGAAACAAACCAGTGGCAGAAGAGGAGGTGAGCAAAGTTATCAAAGATATGTAGAATGGAAAAGCACCAGGCCTCGATGGTTTTAATGTGGATTTCTTCAAAGCTTGTTGGGATATAGTTAAACTAGACATTGTAAATGTTGTGGAGGATTCCATGGTCAATAAATCTATCCTGAAAGCCCTCAATACCTCCTTCATCTCCCTGATTCCCAAACAGGAAACGACTCAAACAACAGATAATTATCGACCCATAGCTTTGTGCAATGTGCTTTACAATATTATATCCAAATTAGTGGCTAATAGACTCAAGCCCCTCCTTCCTAAACTAGTGTCTGAGGAGAAATCTAGATATGTGGAAGGAAGGCAAATTTTGGATAACATTATTCAAGCTCATGAGGTGGTTCACTCTCTTAAAAGCAAAAAGCAGGCGGGGATGATCATGCAACTGGATATTGCTAAAGTGTATGATAAGGTCAATTGGGGATATATCAAGAAGATACTCATTACCTTCGGGTTTGATCACAACTGGATAAGATGGGTTATGGCTCTCGTAACTACTTCCAGCTTTTCTATATTCGTTAATGGCTCTCCCTCAGCCATCTTCATTCCCTCAAGAGGCCTGTGACAGGGAGACCTGCTCTCTCCCTTTCTCTTCATCCTCATGATGGGAGGACTCGGTAGGGCTATCAAGTAGGCCAAAAATATGGGCAAACTCAAGGGTATTCAAGTATCAGAGAATGGATAGTCCCTTACGCAGCAATCAAGTTGTAGGATAAAGTTAAAAAATGGACCTTCAAAGCCTTGAACTTGGCGAGAAGACTAGTTCTGACTAAGGCAGTTCTTCAATCGATCTCGATTTTCATGTTATCAGCCCTTCCAGCTCCCAAAGGAGTCTTAGAAAAAATCATAAACATTCATAGAGATTTTCTGTGGGGTAAGGAGGAAACAAGGAAGAAATGGGCCATGGTTTCCTGGGAGAAAATCTGTAAACCCAAAATCCATGGGAGTCTAGGCTTAGATGATGTGGAAATTCTAAATAAAGTTCTAGGAGCCAAGCTTTGGTGGCGATGGGTGCAAGAGCCAAGAGCCCTTTGGGCAAGGGTCTGGAAAGAAAAATATGCCAGCTCTTGGCACACTACTAATCTTAGCAGAATGTCGGGAGATTTAAGGGGCTCTCATATCTAGAATAGGGCTTGGGAGAATTAGAAATATAGTGCAACAACATAGTTTCTGGGAAATCAGAGATGGGGAGCATGCACTGTTTTCGGAGGACAAATGGAAACAAGAACTGCTGCTATTAAAGGAGGACTTCATAAGCCTCAAACATGAAAAAAATTCCCAGGGATAGCACAAGGTTAAAGATTTTTGGACCTTCCCTTAGGGATAGGACAAGTGGAGAAACTAACGCAACATTGGTTGTAGAAATAATAGCGTAATTACAACAAAAGCAGAAGAATTGACAGGCATTTCAAAACAGAGGATGATCTTGGTCACAGAGGGGAAGGATCAACTGAGATGGGGTAATAACAGTAAAGGCACCTTCAATCTCAAGGAAGCAAAGTATATTCTCCTCGGGCTGGAATCCTGCGTTCTAGAAAAATCTTGGAGGCAACTCTGGTCTCATCAAGGATGGATGAAAATCAAGCTCTTTATGTGGCCGGTGGACCATAAGAAAATTTTGACTTGGGACCATATTAGGAAAAGGGGCATCTTGGGGCCTTCTAAATGTCAGCTTTGTGAAGAGCAAGAGGAGACTATGGAGCACATCCTCAACGGCTGCACCTACACCAACTCATTGTGGAATTCCTTTTATAACATATTCGTACAATCAGACAGGGACAGAGAGAGTATCACTAACACCCTAAATAATCGGAGGAGCTTTTTGAAAAATGAGGCAATTAATCAGGCATGGGCCTTCACACCAAGATTCATTATCTAAAATATGTGGAGAGAACGAAATAAGAGAATCTTCAAGGAGGAAAAAGCAAACCCTAAAAAGCTTTATGATTTGATTCTAAAGCAGATTAGGGAAACTGTCAGCACCTCAGTGTGTTGTAGCCCAGAGACTCCTCCCTCAACAATGGAGTTGAGAAATCTCAGATTTCTAGGATTGCACAAGATCATTCCGCAAGGGCTGGGCAAAAAGGTAAAAACTATGAATACAGAGAAAGATTGCTGGCAGCCTCCTCCAAAAAACTACCGGAAACTCAACATTGATGGAGCCTCAGGTAATCCAGGAGTCGTTGGGTTTGGAAGAGTTTTAAAGAATGAAGAGGGAAGAATCCTATTAATCTTCCACATCCATTTAGGAAAAGCAACCAATAACATGGCAGAACTGATGGCAATGGAGTAGGGCCTAGAAATTCTAACTATAAATTGTAATTCAAATGTAATTATTGACGAAGACTCCCAAATCACAATTAGCTCTGTTAAAAGAATAAGTTTTGGATCCAAACTGGAGAAAGTCTCAAAGCATTGGAGACTAATCCAGGTTTATCAAAGGATTCGAGCTCACCTTTAAGATTTAGGGTCAGTCAGTTTCAATCATGTTCGCACAATTGCTAACAGGCTGGTGGACATACTAGCCAACCAAGGGGTGAACAATGAAGATTGTATGATGGTGAAGAAGTTGCCAGATCTACCCCAAAATCGTTTAAAGGTTCTTTGCTATAACCAAGAGGCAGAGGAAATTCAGGTGGCCTGTAGTTGTGGGACAGTTTCTAGCAGAGGTGAAGTGTCCCCAGACAATGATTCCTCGACCGCTTGACTTACCCTTTGGGTGTTATTGGTTCGCGGATGGTTTTCAAACAATTCCTTTCGCCTCTCCAGATCATCCTGAGGTGATGAGGATTGCGTTATATTGGAAGTGGTGGGAGAGCGGCTCCTGCAGCTATCGGATCAGTCTCCCCTGTCAGCTTTGGGTGGAGAGACTGGCTAGTTTCATTCTTTTGGGGAAAACTAGTAAAAGTATCGCTCTAGTGGATAATGGCATATGGATTTTCTCTTCTCCCATAATCCTTAGGGTTTGGCACAAGTTTTACCCAGGCCCAGAAAAAGGCTTGGTCAATAATCGCTGGCAGTGGAGCTGGGGGCTTTCGCTTCCTAATTCCTATAGTCGAGTTAACAGGGAGCAGGTTGAGCGGTCTTCTGGAGTTCACACAGCGTTACATAGAAAAGTGGTTTTGGAGGATAGTCAGTGACTCCATTTAAAAAGTGACACATGGTGGAGGGATGGATTTGAAAACCACCCCCATCGCGCCTTAAAGTTCGGCGAATTATGGCTGAACGATATCAAGCACATCCGTCCATTTTTACCCAAGCCATCTGACAGTCTGGAGGGGATGAGTAGTTTTGTGGCACGGAAGTGGTTTTCGTGGCCCGTTCAGACAGTAAGTGGTTTTCATTCTTCTGATGCGATCACTTTCAATGAGTTCTACATGGTGATGGGGTTGGGTGAAAAACTGCCCTCATCGCGAGATAACTCCCAGGCTTGTTGGTTGGTGCGATATTACTATCCTCTGTTGGATGGCCTGAGGGGTTTCAATGGTGTAGATCATCCATGCAGTTTTGTGGTCCCCGGGGTACGGGCTTGAAGCGAGGTAATAAGTTAGTGGAACGTTTTGTCTTTCCCGATAGGGCTTTTCCTGGATTGTGTTCTCTAGCGGTAGAGCCTTCTCGTCCTGTCATTCGCTTTGGGTTTTAAGAAACCTCAGCGAATCTCTTTTTTCTTTCTCCTGTAGAATGGTTAAGCTGGTTGGTTAGATGGAAGGAAAAATTTTGCTTCAGTCCTTTTCCTTGCTCTTTAACCTTTAAGGTTGTGTTGTAACTCTATATATTATATTTCTTGATTAATGAATGGGAAGGTTTGACTCTTGCATTAGCAAAAAAAAAACATTTATTTTATAATATTATAAAGTATTTAATACATCTTTAGTACAAGCAACATTTATTTTATAATACTATAGAGTATTTAATACACCTTTTAAGATATTAGTCATCCATATAACATATTAGTCATCCATATAGCATAGATACATGGCCATCACATTTTTTTAGATGTTGTTTCTGTACATGACCCTCTGAGACTGTGCCTCAGGGATCTTCTAGTGGGGAAAGAGCTTTAGGTGACTATACTTGCCATGCATACAGGTCCCTGAACTGCTCTCTATTCCCGATTCCCGAATATTAGTCCTATTGTGGAATATTCGGGAGATCGGTAAGACCGTTGAAAAATACTTTAGGTGACTGTACCTGCCATGCCTGTGGGGAACTGTTGTGGCTCCAAGCCGATTATTATATTTTTCGTATATGCCTTCCATCTCCGCTTCAAAGCCGTTGAAGTTTTTATGATGCCATTTTTTTTATTGAAGGTGTGAGATTTTGTTGTTTTCTTGTCAATTAATGTTCGA
>APFE031740138.1:39917-79456 GCA_000404065.3 Pinus taeda | reverse complement strand
AGGTGGGCTATTTAAGGTGATTTGTAAAAATGTACTATGATACAAAATATTCGCCCACTAAAAATTTAAAACCCCTTAATTTCGCCAAAGGGCGAACATTCGCCCCTAAAATTTTCTATGGTGTTCGTCGAACTCCCTTATTGATGATTCAGTTAGGTTGAGACTTTTTCAATGCACCTTGACTGGTAATGTGGCCAAATGGTATATAAAGTTGCCAGGGGGCAGCTTTACATATTTTGTCGACTTAGCGAATATTTTCTTAAATCATTTCCAGTTGCCTGTCCGTTATGATGGCGGAACTGAACTTCTGACCAATTTTCATCAAGACACGGCAACTCACATTTCTGACCATATTCAGGAATGGATACAGAGAAAGGGGCTCATAAAATACGAAATCCCTCCAGAGTATCGTCTCGAATGGTTTTTGAAATCTTTGCAACCTGAGATCTCTAAGGATGTCTCGATGTTCAGAGTTTACTCCGAGGAGCAAGCCATTTTTAGGGCCCAACAATTAGAATTGATCTACTCTCAGTCTAGGATCCTACAAAAATGCTTGCCAGATGCTTCTGGGTCAAAGGTTGACATAGCCAAGTCGAAGCCAGGTCCCCATGGGGATCGTATCATTGGATCAGTAGACACAAATGCAGTGAACTTGTTGAGCCAGTTGCAGCAGTTGTCATTGCAAACTGCTTCAAACAACCAAGTCACGTCATCTACTACTTCGTCTTCCCAACCCTCTTCGATTAATGTCGTCCAACCTGATAACGCCAAAGGAAATCAAAACTCCAATGGGAAAAAGAAAGGACGAGGTAAGAAAAAGAATCAGGATGGGAAGGCTGACACAAATAAATCCGGCAATAATGTTGGTGGGGGTAGAAATGAGTCTAAAAAGTAAGTCAAGTTTCCATGCAAGTTGTGTAGTGGAGACCATTTAACTCATCTCTGCCCTAAGATTCAGGACGCTCAGCACTTGTTAGGGTAGCAAGGGGCTTCTTTCTTAAGCTGTGTTAACCAACCCTTTTCCCCAAGAAGAGCAATTGCTTGCTAGCGCGAGTTCAAATCCTAGTACCTCCTCAGGGGGCAGCCAAGAAGGGGAAAAATCATCGAAGGTTTTCATGATGGGTTCTAATGTACATGTGGCTACTCAGTCACGTGATTACAGTGAAGCCAAAACTTCCAAGGACAAAACTGCTCCCGGAAATACCGACCTTCATATTGAGCAACCCCCTGTTGAGACTATACCACGGATACCAAAAGGTTTCGCTAAACGCGCGACTATCAATCTAACACTAGGGCTGCCAAGAATTATTCCATTGTGGAGGATCTAGCCCAGAGTCCATGTGCCATGTCCGCTTTAGAGCTTCTCCAATCATGTCTGGCTCAGCGAAGTTCTTTACTCTCGGCAATTGGGGCAGTTGATCCAACCAATTCTTTAGTGCTCACTTTTGACATGTTGAATGTCAAAAAGTGACTCCCTCATCACATGGATTTCCAGATAAAGTCTACATACCGAAAGATCAATATTTTTCGTACCGTCATTGATGAGGGAGCTTCCATGTGCGTCATGTCGATGTCTTGCTGGAAGGCCATCGAATCTCCTTCGGTTGTTCCTTCACTTACCCTTTTGACTTCGCTTGATGGGCATTCTCACAAGCCGCATGGGATTATCCCGGCCTTTCCGATATGCGTTGGGGGAAAGGTCATCAATGTTGAAGTAGAGGTCATAGATGCTAACCTAGACTATAATCTCCTCTTAGGAAGGAACTGGGTGTACGAGATGGATGTCGTCGTTTCGACTTTATTTCGTGTTATCTGCTTTCCTCATGAAGGGAAAATCGTTAAGGTTGATCAATTGGATTATTGTCTAGCTTATACTCAAACAACTTCTGACTTTATGTCCCCTCAGTGGATAACCCTCGCCCACCTACTGAGAATCTAGGAGTTGGGATGTATTCCTCATTGATGGGTACTTTTGATTTTCCCTCTCCTATCGCTTGAATCAATTTCGTTTCATCATCCAAGGAGTCTCCTCGAGAAGGGTTCTTCCAAACTCATTATTTTTCAGACCCTTGGACCTTGCCTTCACCTACGACCACATTAGCTGAAGGACAAGTAAATGGAATGGCATCCTCTATGTATATGGTTGAGCTGAGATATCAATCTATCGTTAACTCCGCAGACAACCACTCTGCTCCTTCTTCCGAAGAGGAGTTTGAGGGTTATGTGGCCCCGGCTTGGGCCTTTGATTCCACCTCCACCTTGGACTGCTTAGATACGGTTTTACCTTCTGAAGAAGCAATCCTCGAAGTGATGATGGGTGTAGATCGACCTTGGGAAGACTTACACCACCGTTCATATTTCCTTCCTCCATTGCAGGAAGTGGAAGCTAGGTTCTCCAAGCTATTCACTGGTGATGTTTGTAAGATATCGAATCCTTTGGCTCCAGCACACTGTCATGTTGAAGGTAATATGTTGGTGATCTCAGAAATGATGTCTATAAACATCTCTAGGGACCCTAACGTGATTGAGAATCTCTTCATCGGAATCGAATGTTCCCCTGAAGAAGTGCAAATTTACACCGACCTTTTCAAGGAATTTCGAGATGTATTTGCTTGGTCTTATGAGGAAATGCCTGGCATTGATCCTTCTATAGTTCATCATGAGCTCAAGACGTATGAAAACACTAAGTCGGTTTGTCAGAGACTTCGACTGGTTAATCCTAGGAAAGCGGCAGCCATTAAATCCGAAGTAGAGAAGTTGCTCAAGGCGGGTTTTATATACCCTGTTCCTCTTACCGATTGGGTTTCTAATCCAATCCCTGTAGATAAAAAGCAAGGAACAATCTGAGTATGCATCGACTTTAGGGACTTAAACAAAGCTTGTCCAAAAGATAATTACCCCATGCCATTCATTGATCAGATTATTGATGAGTGTGCGGGTAATGAGATTTTTTCCTTCATGGATGGTTTTTCTTGTTATAATCAAATTTCTATCCGTCCTGAAGATCAACATAAGATGGCTTTTATATGTTCCTGGGGTACCTTTGCATACAGAAAGATGCCGTTTGGTCTCAAAAATGTTGGAGCCACATTCTAGCGGGCCATGTCATATTATTTCCACGACATTAAACATATCATCGAAGCATACTTGGACGATCTCGCTGCTCGTTCTCGAAAAAGAACTGATCATCCCAGTCACCTTCGAATGGTTTTTGAGCGATGTCGTTTTTATAAAATCTGGTTGAATCCGAACAAGTGCGTTTTCGCGGTTACGTCCAGTCGGTTGTTAGGGTTCATCGTTTCAAATGAAGGGATTAGAGTTGATCCCTTCAAGGTAGAGGCGATAGTCCAGTTGCCTCCCCCATCCTCCATTCGACAACTTCAAAGTCTTCAAGGGAAGGCTAATTTCTTAAGACGGTTTATAGCGAATTATGTCGAGATCACTAAAGAGTTTATGTGTTTGCTCTGCAAAGGGGTTCCATTCATATGGGACGACTTTGCGCAGCGGTCGTTCAATGCTTTGAAAAATGCATTAGTCTCTGCCCCGCTTTTGAGTCCACCGGATTATGGTAGGGACTTCCTTTTATATCTCGCTATAGCAGAATCAACCATTGGTATGGTTCTCATTCAAGAAGACAATGCTCTCATAGAGCACATGATTTTTTACTTGATCCAAGGCTTGATAGGTCCTGAACTTTGCTATTCTCTGGTTGAGAAGTTGGCCTTGGCAGCTATCCACGCTGTCCAGTGGCTCTGTCATTATATCCTGCTACACAAAACTTTTGTCTTGGCAGCAGTCAATCTGTTTCAGTTTGTCCTCAGTAGGCGAGTGATTGGGGGCAAATATAATCGATGGATTGTCATTCTACAAGAATTTGATCTCGAGTTCTTGTCCGCTAAGTCCAAGAAATCTATGGTTTTTGCCGAGCTAATTTCCGAGCTGCCTTGTGGAGAGGATACTGTTTATGAGGAAAGTTTTCCCAATGAACATTTATTCCTCATCTCTTTACTTGACCCTTGGTATGGAGATATCATTGTTTATCTCCAAACTTCGAAGTTTCCCTCTGCTTTCTCTAAGGATGAACGTCGCAAATTATGTCACCTCGCAAAAAATTACGTCATCATTGGCGATACATTATATCATCGAGGGGTTGATTCAATCCTTCGGCGCTATTTAACCTTAGAGGAGGCAAAGTCCATGCTAAATGATTGCCATAGTGGAGCTTGTGGTGGTCATCTATCAGGCTTGCTACAGCTCAGTGTATCTTGGGTGCCAGCTATTTTTGGCCTTTGCTCTTCAAAGATTGTGTTGAAGCGGTCAAACGCTGTCACCCGTGCCAAGTTTATACACGGAAGATGCACGCACATCCAGCTCCTCTTTTTCCCATTGTCACTGTCGGTCCCTTTACTAAGTGGGGTATTGATTTTACAACTTGTCATCCGCCTTCAGCAACGAATCACAAGTATATTATAGTGGTCGTCGACTACTTCACGAAGTGGGTCAAGGCCATGCCCACTTATAAAAATGATAGTGAGATAGTGGCATTGTTCCTTTTTAATCAGATTATCTCAAGGTTTGGTATCCGAAGAGAGATTGTCACTTACCATGGCAGTCATTTCCAGAATCAACTAATGTCTGAATTGGCTCTTAAGCTAGGTTTCTGGAAGGAACATTCGTCTCCTTACTATCCTCAGGCCAATGGATACGTCGAGGTAGTAAACAAAACTCTTAAGATGATCCTGCAAAGGATAATTGATAAAAATAGATCCAATTGGCATTTTATGTTGTATCCAGCTCTATGGGCATACCGAACCTCCGTCAAGACTGCGAAAGGTTTTACACCTTTTCAGTTAGTTTATGGGTTGGAATCTATCTTTCCTGTCGAATGTGAAATTCCATCTCTTAAGTTAGCTATTGAGCTCCTTCCAGAGACCTCTCGTCTCGAAGAGCGCCTCCTTCACTTGGAGCATCTCAATGAGCAGCGTCGAGATGTAGCCACAGTAAACGAGGCTCATAAGAAAAGGGTTAAAACCCAGTATGATAAAGTTGTCCATCCTTGTGTCTTTTCTGAAGGTGACCTTGTCTTGGTCTATGACCAAGATAAGGACACCTTGGGGGTAGGAAAATTCAAATCTATGTGGTACAGTCCCTTCATAATTAAACGAGTTTTAACAAAAGGATCGTATGAGTTAATCGATTTCGAAGGAAATAAATTGGCAGAACCCCGAAACGGGCTCTACCTTAAGAAGTACTTTTCTTAAGTAGCAGCTAGGCAATGGCTTATTTGTACATTATGTATATTTGTACATATTTTTTCGAGAGTTTGTGATATCAACACTTTTTGGTCTACTTTGGCAGGTGTTGATGGATGACTTGGTTTATTTTGGATTCCTCGATGGTGCTAGTCAACACACTCGGATTCTCGCTTCCACAGGTTGGGTACTGTATTATCCAACTGGTCAGTTGATGGTATCAAGGGGAGTATGCATCGGTCCCGCTTCAAACAATATGGCTGAGTATACTTCCGTCATTAATTTGCTACCTGAGGCAATTTCTCATGAAATCGACTCGTTGGTAGTTTATCTTGATTCACAATTGATAGTGTCACAATTAAATAACATTTATCGGGTAAGGGATCCATGTTTATATTGCCAGTATTTAAGGGTGAGGTTGTTGCAAAGATTATTTACTTATATTAATTATTTGCATATTCCAATATCTCATAATTGGTTAGCAGATTCTATCACTAATCAAGCATTAGATTGGCACATCAATCATTCATCATAATAAATTAAGCATCAAAAAGTCAAACTATATATATATATATCATAAAGCGTCTCAAGTGTACATAAGTCTGTTAAAAAAATATACAAAATTGGGACTCAAATTCCCATAATCATGTCCACTATGTCTAATTCCCTGGCTCAGGATGAGCAGCTAAGTAGGCAACTACTGCATTGGCTACACGCCTAAAAGTGCAGACCCAGTCACGTGGCATGCCAACCACATGACGCTGCATCTCTATAGGAAGGTCCTCTACCGCCGCCATCGGCACTCGGTGGGTCAGCCTCACCAAATGCCACTGAACTGTGTGTAGAGTTCGCTCCGTGGCTGCAGCCGCCTCTTTGGCCCCTTGGCTGCGACGCTTGTGCCATGGGAACTCATCTGGTCATACAGGCCCAATATCTAGAACATGATCATTATATTAATCATTTGAATCCTATCAAAAACATTTTCAAAGTTCATTATTATATTTGAAAAATAAAAAAAAAAATCATAACATCAAAAATCACTTACTAATGTCGCCCTATGCTGCGGTCAGTGGTAATACTAGATCGGGATCTCCTCGAAAATCCAACCCGGCATAGGGGTAGTCATCAATGGTGATGATCTGCTAATCCCACGAGGAAAAGAAGTCATCATCGAAAGCTGTCTGTGGTACCTCCCTACCTCCCAGACGTTTCATTAGGTCAGCCCACCTGCCCATTCGAGGATCTCGTGGGGCGCTGATTGAAACTGGTACTCTGGGACAAAGTGTACGGACTCTCTCAAAGAAGAAAGAACACAAAATAGTCCCATAACCAAAGTTTTTCGTCTGTCCTCTCTTGATAGAATTTATTTTTCTTTTCATGCTAGCTAGAAGAGGAGTACACCAATCAAACATAGTGGTGAGACAGTCAACTGCCACGCTCATGTTTAGCCGTGATGGCTGATGCAGAGAAGCGGATCCGTTCACTCGAGCTATGATGAACAAGATTATCCTCAATGGTAGACTCGCCACATGTATGATGGAAATCTGAATTCCGACTTTCTTCGGATGTCTCGGGCAATATATCTGTACGTAGTCCTCGATCGAGAGACTGCTCCGTGTTCTCCCCCGGGAATGTACTACCTCTCCCCTTCGGGAAAGGCCCGTAATGAAATAGATATCTTCCACTTCTATCTTGAGTGGCATCCTGTCAATCATAAAACCATTCTCCTCGATGTTCCAATAATCAAGAAGCGTCTCGAGCAAACGTGTGTTTGCTTTCATATTTGGTAATTTGAAGAACTTCAGCAAACCACATCCCCGTAATGCATTCAAAGCCTCAGGATTGTTCATAACTTCTTCATCTACTGCGGTATGCTCTCTTTCTCACCAGGTGACTATCATCCTGAAAGAAAAATAAATTTGAACCATTAGTTTTTATGTTTGAAATGTCTGCGGCATCTACGCGGGTCCCTTTACACACAGTCGCGTGTAGGGCCTGTGTGTACGTGGGTTGCATATTACCAACATGTTAGAAAATTATATATTACAGAGCAATGGAACACATAAAATATTGTAGAAATATAAACATAGAAAACGCACAAAACAAGAGAGACACAGATATACGTGGTTCACCCAGTTTGGGCTACGTCCACCTCGAACAGCCAGTCCTTCCTTTTATTATCCAGCAAAATGAAGAGACACAACCTACAGCAAAGCCGTTGTAATATCCTTTGTTTTCTCTCACAGTCTCACCTCTATGTTTCTCGCTCACACACTAAATACACATCAATATCGCTGCCTCAAATACAATACCCTCATACAAAGAGAGGGGTTGCCTTCTAGGGAAAAAAACCCTAAACTAGACATAAGTTCTACCGTCAGATCATCCGCCTAATGAACGGCTCAGATTGACTAGAAATTACTATACTTTTACAAGGCAAATTTACATCTGTTTTTAGCTTCGGGGGCGCTGCCCCCTAGCCCCCGCCGGGGGACCGCTGGCCCCTTGACCCCCCAGCCGGGGGGGATGGGCCCCCCCGGACCCCCGCGGGGGGGACAAGTCCCCCCCGCATGGAGGGGTGTACAAAACTTCTTGGGGTATACATCCGGCTGAAACAAAGACCTCTGAACAATCATGCTCCACACACAACAACATAGGGGACACATCATCATGGCTATCATCATCATAACATCAATAGAGAGCATACATATCCTTTACTGCCATCATCATCATAAATTCAATAGAAACCAAACATAAACATTTATGCTAAAATCCTCATAATATCAATAGGGAACATGCATAACCATTAATGCTATAATCATCATAATATTAATCAAGAACATACATTACAAACATCACAACCACTAATGATAGAGTCATGTGTCTGGATCCTCAACCTGAGGTCCTTAAGAATAATGTGTGGGCCTTAGGGCTAACTAAATATTAATATCATATCACTATAGTCGATTAGAGCGGGCCACTACATACATCCCCTCTTAATAATATACTTTGTCTCGAAGTCCTTGGAATAGGTAAGGGAAATGGTGACGAATCTCCTCGGCGTCCTCCTAAGTAGTTGAACTGGGACTATAGTTGTCCCATTGGACCTTAACCTGATCCACTAACCATCGTCTAAGCTACAAATTTCATTGGTCTAGTATGCAAATTGGTTCGGCCATTATTGTTCCCTTGTCTGAAACCTGTAAATGACCACAGTCAATAACATGCGAAGGATCTGAAATATAATGACGTAAAACAGAAATATGAAACACATCATGCATATGCACTAAAAATGGAGGTAAGGCAAGCTTATATGCCATTGGCCCTTTCCTTTCTAAGATTTCAAAAGGTCCCACAAACCGTGGAGACAATTTTTCTCCCTTTCCAAATTTTATAGATTTTTTTTTTTTGGGGGGGGATGAGGGGGGCTTACTCTCAGGAACACCCTATCTCCCACTTCATAACTTTGGTCTATTCAATGAGCATCAACATTTCTTTTTTTTCGATCTTGTGCTTCTTTTAGCCTTCTCCTAATCATAGTCATTTGTTCTTCCATCCATTACACCACTTCTTGATCTATTAATACACAGTCCTCTAGTCAATCCCAACTTAGAGGTGTTCTACAAGGTCTTCTGTATAAGAACTCAAATGGCACCATATTGATGGAACTCTGATAACTATTATTGTAAGAAAATTCCACGAGGGGTAAAAACCCCTCCCATCTCTTTTGTTGGTCCATCACATACATTTGAAGCATGTCTTCGAGGATTTGATTAGTCCTTTCTTTCTACCCATTTGTCTCAGGGTGATAAGCAGTGCTGAAGTTTAACTAGGTTCCCAAGGCTTCTTGGAAATTGGTCCAAAACCTTCTTGTAAACATTGCTTCCCTATCAGATATGATCTTCCTAGGCACTCCATGCAATCTCATAATCTCATCAATAAAAAATATGGCCATTTTCGGTGCCTTATATGTAGTATTAACTGGTATGAAATGGGCGCTCTTCGTCAACTTTTCCACCACTACAAATATGGAATAATGTCTTCTTGAGGTCATTGGTAGTCCTACAATGAATTCCATTGATATAACTTCCCATTTAGACTTTGGTATCTCATGGGGTTGCAATAACCCTGTTGGATGTTTGTGTTCTACTTTTACTCCTTGACACTCTAAGTATATTTCTACCAAGTTCACGATGTCCTTCTTCATCCTTTTCCAAAAGAAGATTGGTCTCAAGTATACACTCATCTTCTTAACACAAGTGTGCGCCATGTATACTTCGCGATGTGATTTATTCAATATTAGCAGGTGTATTTCTTCATTCGATGGTACATATATCCTTCCCAGAAATTGTAGTAGCCCATCATTATCGAGGGAGTATTATTTATATTTTGGGACCCTCATTTCACCCTCCTTCAAACTTTTGCTAGCCTCCTAATACCACGTGTCTTTAAATTGTAAATCAAGCAATTTCTCTCTCAAATTTGTCTTTAAGGGAATCACTGAAAGTATCTGAGGCCTCCTACTTAAAGCATCAACCACCTTATTTACCATTCCTTTTATGTAAGTGATATCAAAATCATATTCACTAATTAGCTCAGACCATCATCTTTGTCTTGCATTTAAGTGGTCTTGAGCGAATATGTGTTGTAGCCCACAATGGTCAGTCCTAATATAAAACTTCCTTCCTTAAAGGTAGGGTCTCCAAATATTTAGTGCATAAACATTTGCTGCCATTTCTAGATCATGGGTTGTGTAGTTTTCTTCATGGGTTCTAACTTTCCTTGATGCATAAGCTATTACTCTTCCTTCTTACATCAACACACAACCCAGCCCTTCCTTGGAGACATCAGTGCAAACCAAAAATTCTTGTTCCATATCCAGCACCTTCAAAATTGATGTTGTCGTTAATAACACCTTTAACATTTGGAATGTCTCTTCACATTTTTCAATCCAAATTAATTTCTTGTTATTTCTTTGGAGCTCGGTATTGGGGCTTGCTATCTTCTAAAACCCTTCGACAAATCTACAATAATACCTTGCAATGCCCATGAAACTTCGCATTTCATGAACATTGGCTGGTGTTAGCCATTCCATGATGACCTTGATCTTTATTGGGTCTACTGCGATACCATCCCCAGAGATAATGTGCCCATGATAATGAATCTTGGTTTGGTAAAAGGAACACTTTGACAATTTCCTGTATAATTGGTTTTCTCTAAGACATTGTAGAACTATCCTTAAGTGTTCTTCATGCTCTTCTACTAGAAAGTTGATGATGCCTTTGGAGTATTTGAAGGATAATTTTTTTTTTCCAAAGGTTTTGGTGGAGTGTATTTTGGATTCCAATTATCTTATTTCAACTGGTACTGAAAGATTGAAATTCATTTATGTATACAAATCTTTAGTAGCCTATCATACTGATATTGAAACTAGTTCTAGTATCTTAGTAACATTACAGTTGAACTAAATAAACCATGAATTGCTGCAAAAGTTACAGTATGAAGTTAACGGTTATCTTATAGCAGTACTTGTTCTTAAAGATTGGTATGGAGATTCATCTATTTGTGTTTGTTCATTTGAAACTTCCTATTGCTTGCAGGAAATAATTTGAAATTCAATATTGAATGCCTATAGGTAGGAAAGACTTTACTAGGAATTGAAATATGTAATAGTACTAAAGAGTCATTAATGCATTTTGATTATAAATTTCCTAATCAAGTTGTAAAATAAGATGTTAGGTAATAGTTACAAACATTCCATATATTGCACATTAATGGAGGAGTGTATGGCATTATTATAGCTATTATCTAAATTGATACATTATTAATTCAATAATCTTTATTGCTGGAATTTAAAGCTGTGAAGCTACAACAAACTCTTTTGCATTTAGGTCCCAACATATTAGACCGAGTAAGATGACGATAGCATCTCACTTTGCAAGAATATACAAAATAATCTCTTAATACAAAATCGAATAAGATTTCAAAATATGTACTTGATAAATTAAAAATTATTATTATGCTTGATATATATATATATATATAATAATTATATATATATATATATATTATTATATAAACAAAAAAGCTTTTAAGTAATAGAGAGAAAGCAAAAACCCTTTACAATATTTCACTCCTTTAAAACAAGGACTAAGATATAGTGACTTCTATCATATTTTAAAATATAAATTAAAATTCCTTGAAAAATGCTATAAAATAAAATTTTAAATTATAAACCATACATAAATTATCCTAGCTTTTAATAATTTCTACACTTTTCTTTTTCTGAACATAGTAATAGTAATAACATTTATTTCTACATAATAAAAATACCAAACTCGGTACATTAACAAACAAATAGAAACATAAAGGTTACATTAAGCATGTACCTGTGTTTGAAATTTGTGATCTGACATGAGTTGAAATCACTGATGATCAATCAATTTACTCTACGGGGAATTAATTATGTCGTTTAGAAAAGGACAACACAGGAAATGCAAGTGAAAGTCAAAGTTTATGAAATGAATAAGGAAATTTGGAACACAAAAGCAAATTTTACAGAATTTGTAATGTTGAATGAGCAAGGCTAACAAATGTATGATAATGCTGAGCTTGATGATATTGACCCCTTTTTATTGTATGTATTAAGGTCTACATGGCAAGACAATAATCTTCCTATTACTTGTCTCTTGACTCAATTATTTTGTAATAATCATTTTCCGAACTCAAATATATCACGAGAATTATTGGTCGTGTAACCATACTATACAATTTTTTTTTATCAATATTTTAATTCTATGGTAACTGTTTTTTTTAGTGTGTGCTTCGTTTACTATTTAATAAAAATTGAAAGTGCCATTTCCAAAACCTGTAACCATTTCTGAGACCAATACAATTTCCAGGGTCTATGTGACTCTGCTTTGCATGTTTTAATAGAGATATTGTCATTGACAAACAAATATAATGATTGACTGAATGCATTTCAAAAGCATCTAGTTATGTTAGCGTTGTAGTAAAATCAACAACTTATATTCCTCATAATCTCAAAAGACATATAAGTTAAGGATTGAAACTAATAAGCTGGTACAATGCATGTGACGCACTGAGGGAAATACTTCCAAGCTAGTAAGGAAATAAAACATCGAATTTCTCAGATGCCAAAGCCCATTGTCTGACTAAAAAAGTTTCATTTACCTTTAGAAAAAAAATTAAGCTGGCTAAAATGAATATGCGTACTTAGAGAACATGAAATTGATATTATATTGATCATTTTGAGATAGAGAAACAAATAGATCCACTTAGCACAACGCACAATATTAAGATGAATATTAGTATTGTCACTGTTGTTGGGGACTTGAAGATACAGGGAAAAATATCAAGACTTCAAAGCAAAAGCTATACAACTCTTATGAAGATTGCTTGAAAAGTGGGATTTCAAACGTTATAGCTTCATTTTTGCCTTTGGTTTTGCCTTGAAAAACAAATCACAACTTTGTTAACATTGAGAATAGAAACAAACAAACCCTAAAAGTCTAGAGAGAGTTACGTTTTGTGTGAAAAAAGGTAAACACTAGTGGTTTCTTATCTATGAGCAATAAGCATTGCTTTATCTCAGAGAAAGCAATAAAAGGAGTATTTATACCAGATACCTCGCCATAAGCTCCAACATTAACAATTTTGGGCTTGTCTGGTCCACTCTTGTTACTTCTATGAGGTGGTGATCGAGAACCATGTTTCCGTCAACTTTTCCTAATAGGGATTATGTGGTGCATACCAAATCGGGAAAACACCATTGTCAAGGTTTAATACCTTTTTAGGGAAATTTCTCCCGAGTTACTAGGGTTACATCACTACGCTTAGAACAAATCTTGGGCATTGGAGGATAAGAATGTGACAAACATCAATTCGACTACAGAAAATGTTCAAATCAATCTTGATGTGCAACAACGTTATCGCAATACAAAAATAATCTCCACCAGACCTTATCAAGTGGGTGTATCCTGATTTGGATAACTGAGGCAATCCATATCTTAAGCGCCAAAACACCGAGAAATTTGAATCTTCAATCAAATCAATTTATGTCAAATAATTACACTCAGATCTCGAAAATCTCACCCAAATCTCATATCCAAAGCATTGTTGGCATAATTAATTAATAATTATAGATTTTTGAGGGTGAAACTAATTCAATTTATTTTCTATCTGCGGGATTTTCATGGCACGATTTCTAGTTTGCCCAATAAGCCATGCCATGAGATAAGAAGCAACTGTCGTTAGTTGGAAACGAAATCTATCAGTTTTCCACACACAATATGCATGGCATCAGAATTATCCATTTAAGAGTCCGAACGATGTGGGATTTGAGAGAAAAGAATGCAGGAACAAAATTCGACCACATGAGAGTAGCACAAGTGGTTTCCTATGGAAAAGTGACAACGTGATGAAAATTAGGTGCCTTCGGAAATCTTAAAGGAGTAATTTCAAGCCAAAATTAGAATGAAAGGACATAATTTGACCTCAACAAGACTCAAAATATCGCTTGGAGGTGAATTCCTAGCATGAGAGATGAAGGTTAGAGTATTAATATGTTAATTAATTCTGGGCATAAGGTAACTGTGAGTCTGCATTGAGTTTAATGAAGCATTTGGAGATTTTTCCCAATGACAGGCGCTGAAGAAATTGAGTATTCTGATGGGGTAATAATATGAATTGGACATTGGCTACTGTGAGCGGAGCAAAGAAGATGTCTAGTTGATTCTATGGTAATTAATGTCGTGAGAAGGAGCCAAAATTAATTCTGATCTGGAATGTTGGAGTGTGAGGACCACCATAGCATGCATCTTTATGTGCACTGGTCCAGATCTGCGTAGAGAAGACTATGTGTAACATAGTATGGTGAATTGCGTGGATGCAAAAGGGAACTGGACCAATTTTTAGGATACAAACACAATTTTCAATTGTAGGGTACAAACACATTTTTCATATGCTGGAGTGTGGAAGAAATGGAGCTAATTTGGCTTTTACAAACTTGAGAGCATTATCTCAATACGTTTTAAAACAAAATTAGGAATAAAATATTTTGAGCCAATCAGAAAATAAACAAACCTGAAGGAATCTATATACATTGAGATTGTATTAACATCAATTCCACACTCCTTTGATCTTTTGGTTGTGTTGAAGCCCCGAAAATTGGGTCGACAACAAGGGGGATACCCACCCGGTCCGGACCTTGGTTGGCAGCTCCTTATCCGTTTGGTATAGCGGGTCTGACTGGGGATAACGGGACCAGTTTCCCGATCTGGGGATGTGTGTGTGTGTTGAGAGTTGAATAATGCTAATCTAAGAGTACTTTAAAGCTAATCTAATTTAGATTCTTTAAACTAACTCTATGCTATTGTAATCTAATGAGAAACAACACATCAAATCTACGCTAACCCAGGATGTATATCTTCTATTATGCGATCTAAAGAGATTTCGAACAATAAATGGTAATAAAGATCATTCAGCTATCATAAGAATAGAAATCATTCAAGATAAACCACTTTGCATAAGAAGTTAGGCAAAATAGTTGTGAACATCATATCGCATAATAATCTATTCATATGTCAGACATAAAGAATATGACTCCACCGTACAGAAGTGCCAAATCGTAACCCATACATTCATGCAATAACATATAAACAACTGGAAACTATAAATCACTTAAAGAATATAAGCAGAAATTGCCAAGAGATAAAAGTACCATTTATGACTGATTCTACTCACAGACCTCAAGCAAAAACGATCTATCTCTACTTGTTCTAACATCTACTAAGAGTACAAAAGTGCAACATCAGTAGTAGATATCAAAATGCAAATAAAACTAAATCTCGATCCATCCATTCATCAAAACCTCCTGTGAGGGTGCAGAAGTGCATGTTCTGAGGATAAGTTTTTGACAAATCTCTGGACCCTTCTCTAAATGCATGAGAAGGGTTAAAATACTACTTCCTAATTCTAATAATAGCATTTTTTACAAAATTTTAGGATACGGTTTTCAAATGAATGTCCTTTTTCTAATCTAAATAAAAAAGAAACAACAAACTTCTAAAAATAAGCTATTTCTGAATTTGGTCCTTAAAACTGCAAGTGTTCATCATGGACTTGTGAAGAGTCGGTTGGCCGACTTCTGCGCTGAGCTGAGCTGTGAAAACAGAATCTATGAGAGCTGGCACTACTTTTTCGGCTGAGTTTATGATGCATTTCACAGTAATCCATTAACTGTGTGGCTTGACTAAGTATGCCCAGTAACACTCCCAATTCAACCTGTTCAATTCCTGGATCGCTTTTCCCTTTTCTTGCGCCTTCTGCTTCCATTCTGCCTCCAGTCGTGACTTATTTGGTAGGTACCCCGGGGTGGTTTATATGATTAAGTTGGCTCTGTGTAAATTCTCATTTACACAGTCGATAAGAATGCTTGCCTGCGTTGCCGCTGTCTCCGCTGCCTGTTCTGCCTGCCTGATTTGATCGTCCCATTTGAAATTCCTTATGACTCTCGTTTATTCTGGTGCATTTTCTCTTTTCCCTTCCTCTCCATCCTACCAAGCTAAGTATTCTGTCACTCGTCTGTCAATTTGGTCATAGTCACTTCGCAAGTCCACCACTTGATTGGTGAGTTTATCACTCAGCTCGCAATAGTGACCCCACTGCGATATCTTACATCCCAAATCTTCCTGTTGCTGCAGAAGTTGCTCATTTAAGCCAGCAGATTTTGAAACAAACTCGGTAAGCTTAGGCTCATCTTTATGTATTTCTTGCAAAGCTTGCAATTGCTTTCCTTTTTTGTCTAGGCTTCTTTGATAGCTTATCTGCATCTGCTGAAAGTCTTCTTGTAACTTCTCGAGTTGTTTGGACACTTCAATACTAGTATTGGCTTGTTGTAGTTGTTGTTGTAGTAGCTGTATTTGGTTCTCTTGTTCCCTCAATAGTTGCTGAACTTCCGATGCCTTGTCGATAGTCGCAGAAGCGTATGCTCCTGCAATCTGAGACAACTTCGTGAGATTTTCTGTCGGGTTGCTGTTTGGGTCTTTTCATAAGATGTCTAAATGTTCAGCATCCTGTGATAGTGTATTCTCTAGCTTTCTCTTATTTCTTTGTCTCCTCATAACTGCTTTATGTTGGGGAGTATAGAATACATCCAGTGGGGGAATTTCCTCTACACTAAGTAGAAGCTCAGAAGGTGGAGCGATATGACTGTGCTCCGTTTCTGTGACACTGCTGACTATGGTCGAAACCATTTCTTGCGTTACCTGTGTATTGTTCACAGGTGTCCTTGGGGCTTGCCCTTCAAGGCTGATTAGCTCGTTGAAGTTTTCCCATTCTTTGTCTAACTCTATTGTGATGAGTGGCGCTTTAATGACGGGAGGAGGGACATCTCTTAGCGGGGAGGCGATAACTTGCTGTTGCAACATTGCACTTGACTGAGCTGTATCTTTAGCTGTTTCTTCGCTTTTTCCTTGGTTGCTTTCAGACTTTTTAGAACGTTCAGGCATTCCTTGGGCAGCGTCAGATTTGGATTTGGAAGTACTAGAGTTTCCACTGAGGCTGACGTTGGGAGTCGGTTCTCTGGCGGGTAGTCGCAGCTTCTCTAGAGGAACACTGGCTAGCCTTCTTTCCCTGTATAACATGAATCTTTGGAGGTCATCTGGAGGCAACCTTGACCGAGCTTCTCGCAAAACTTCCTGGAGTGATCTTTTACCTTGAAACAAATCATCAAACAAATCTTTCTTTCCGACGAATAATTTTATTTTAACGCTTGTAGTGAAATCATGGGCAACATTATTTAGGTCAAAAGGCCGAGCTGGGAATTTAAATAACTATAGAGACGTCACACTCTCCACTTCGGTGAAAACGTGTCCTACATCGAACAATGAGAAGGCCCCACAAGCTACAGGAAACTGAGGCCATATGGCCTTCTTCTTGTCTTTCAGTTCTTTGCTCAGGCCGCCTTCTGAGCAAGTCTGATAGGCAATTTCCCGAGCCAAAAGTTTGTCGGGGACATATAGAGGTAGGACATGTGGAGGTACAGTGCTCCCAAACACTCTAATATAAGTGAACCATTCTTCCCCGAACCATCTTGCAATGGGGATGATGTCTATTTGTGCTTCGGGTGAGCACCTCGGGGGTTCTTCATCATACATCATCCTATATAGGGGTAAGATAAGCCTATGGCAAATTTGATAGAAGTGAGGGGCGAACTGGGAATCCCATAATACTTTATGATAAACATGAATAGGTGATGGGTCCTGGGTAGTCCATTTCCAACCCATAGTGGGGAATTTAGATACATAGCAAATAGAATCCATAATATAAGCAGACAGATAAAAAGGAGGATAGACCCTTTGAGACAACGATCTTTTAGACCGGTAATTCATAACAGCAGTGTATAGATTATCAGAAAATATCTTGGCCCAATCCACGATATTGGCGTTTGTGGCAGCGTCTATGAGTGGTAGCCATTCAGACAAAAATTTATTGATATCTGGCATCCCAAACAGCCTGCAAAGCATGGCCGCAGCAAAACAGTACGGAGAGGTGAGGGAACCAATGCTGTACATACCGTTTTTGTCCTTTTTTAGTGGCTTCTCTCTTCTGGTCCATTCTTTAGTGGTCTCTGCCAGTTTTGGGTTCTCTGCTGCAAATTTCTTGGCAAATTGTGCATTGTAGGTCCTCTGAGGCTCAGGAAGATGATACATAAGCTTTAAGTCTTGCGCGGCGAATGATCCTATGAGCCCATGTCCCTGAACCTTGAATTGTCTACCTTGTAACTCTGCATTGTTAGGTATCCACTTGATCATATCCGTATACGCTAAAATTTTGGGTCTAGCTGCTATTTGGTGAAGAAATGAACATGCCAGCTCCTCTAAGGATGCCTCGGAAGAGTTTTGTGAGCCCACTGTGCTATCAACCTTCATTACTTTAGGATTTTCTTCCTCCAGCAGTCTATATATGCCTTCCCATGTCGAAATTCCTGCGTCCCTGTTGCAGGTAGTGTCTGTATACAAAGGCACCATCTCTTTCGTCTTTTCCTTCGTGTCGGAGCCTTGAGCTTTATGTTTCTTTCCCATTTGCTCCTGCGTTCGGCTTTCAATCTTCTTAACCCTTCATTCCTGTAGATTACGAGTGAAGTGGAAATGACTGATTGAGAAAGGAGATGGGAGAGTTTTAAATGCAACAGATATATGAAATATGCCACTTTACGTGAAATAATTCTTTACAAAAGCACGCATCTTCATTTCATTTAATAACTGACAACTAATCTATTTACTATCATTAAAAGCGCATGATCTGGGGTCAGATTATGGTAAGTGGGTTTTCTTTTAATGGTGCGCCTGAAGGATTCGTGATTAAATGATTCATGATTTGCTTACATAACATCGAAGATCGTGCCATCGCAAATCGCGCCAATCGCAAATTGCAAGATCGCAGATTGTACCATCGCGGCGATCGCAACATCGCAGGTCGCAGAAGTTTAATGTTTGTCAACTGTTGCCAGTTTATTTCTGCGATATGCGATCTTGTGATCGGTGTTATTGAAAATCGGCAGATCTTGAGGTTTTTCCTTATGAGCATTACTTTACTGCGATGCGATGTTATGCTTAACACGGGGGTCTTGCGTATACCAATATTTATAAGGGAATGAAGGCATTTCCTATCCTTTTTGTAATGCAATTTTTAAAGACCTTTACCTTATCGTAGACTTAGGTTAAAAAATATTCGAAAGACCTCTCTAAGCTTACGATGGTAACCTTATTTTGAAGAAAGGAAAACTTGATTTTTCTCAAAATTAAACTAAGGTTCCCCATTCATTTAGTATTTTGGACAAACACTTAAATGAAAAAAGGGGGGGTGTTGCTGGCTACAACAGGTTGAAAGCTCTGGCTGATGGACATGTTGAGACCCTGATATGCTTTCTTCACCATTGACCAAACTGACAATACACTGATTAAATATCTTAGTAACACTAGTAACACAAACCCACATCTCTGGGTTGCAATTTGACAACACAAAAAATTATTATATCTGCCAAAATGTGTTTATTTGTTTCCCCAAAAGTTTGAAGTATTATTGATGTACATGTCAATCACTAATTAAGTGCAACAGAGCTTGAACCAATTTTTAAGCACACCTTTGCACAGAAGTGTTGCTGCATTGGTGTTCCTTTGGCTTGCCCTCTCTAGAGGGTTATTATAAATTTGTTCTGACGTTTTTAGTGGGTAGTTACAGAAGTGGCCCAATCTTTAGAATGTAGCCAACACCCAGTTTCAAATCCTCCATGGCACCGTAAGCCAGCATAGAACCTCAAAATAGAGCTGGAAACCCAGGAACGATGTTGTGGGCTCTTGGCATTTCATTTTAAACCAAATTAAAGAAAAAAAAAAATTCCTGTAGTTCAGGGTGATAGCAAGACTGTGAAATTATTCAAACCTAGCCCATGAGAAAACAACCTGAACTGCAGTAGACCATTGGAATGAATAGGTTTTTTTTTTTTTTTTTTAATTATGGGAGATCTATATTTTATTAATTCATTTTTGTTTTTGATTTTCACTTTCACCAAAAGTAAATTTGCACCTTATTAGGGAGAGCCTTAAAAGGTCCTCATACGCAATTTCAAGCTGAGTGTAGTAGATATTTAACAAACTAGTCATGCATGCATGGGCCCATAGGTCTCAAGGGTTCAACTAAGCTCTGACACCAAGTGTAGGGACAAACCCTATAATTTTTTTTATTTTTTTTAAATGCTAAAAATACAACCATAAGAAAAATAACATTGGGAACCCAAAAATTATTAAGCATTATATAAAACTTTCCTGAATTTCACTTCATTGAACATATCATCTAATTACATGCTATTAACTAAAACCATCATGAAATCGTACAAAATTATATTATAACAACATAGGTACCGTTCACTAAGAGACGAGATTCAAACTTGAATTATCGTTGTTTTCCCTCTTTTGTTGTGGGTCCCCTCCAAGTTTGAATGTCGGCGTGCTTAATATGAATGTAATGACCCATCGGTTGACCTCCTAGCCTACTCCTTGGGTACTCTCCTTCCCTGCGGACCACCAAGATGCAATGGGGTTGGACAATGGAAGAATGTATTAGCTGGTAGAGGAGAGCACTCCTTAGCTCAAGAGTCCCCTCTCTAAAGTCCTCTACCTCACAAAACTCACTATAGCTCGTAGTCACTACTTTGACATAGTCTCATCCATCCAACAATAGGGTAAAGAAAAGTCCCTTCTTCCATGGCCTGCCCCTTGTTTTATAAGAGTCCTCATAGGTGACACTTGACATTTCATGCATAATTAATTATTTTTGATAATTCAATATTTTGATTATTCACCCACCCATGTGTCACTCTCTCATCAAGGGTCTCCAAAATTATTTTCATAAATTTAACTTAAAAATAATATTTTTTCCTCACCTCAACAAGGTTCCTATTTATTCTCCTAGTTGTCTCTTGATCCCCCATTTTACTCCTTAATTTGTGTTCATTACTAAAGTCAATTGATAAGTCAATATTTGATCCCCTATCTACTCCCTAGTTTAACTCAAGTTATCTCTTAGATGGATATTCTTATCTTGGTTGTTGCCACATGGAAGTTCTCTAAATTTATCTAAAATTTAATTTAATAATCTTATTTTAATTCACCATCCTCTTCTCTTAATTAGGTTTAACTATTTTAGGATTAATAGTTATCCTTACATTTATGTCCCTCTTTCCCCTTTTTACCTAATTAAACTACATTATCTACCTAATATTTTCCAACATGGGAAGGACAGAGTTTTTAAGGAAAAATATTTTATTTCTTCCTATGATCCTCTTAACCCAAGTTTTATTCTTGATTTAATTACCTCGGTTTCTAACATCATTTACTCTTGATGTGAATTTATCTTGTTTTCATATCTTGATTATATTTATCAATTTGTTTATTTTTAATGATTCCAAGGGTGCCAAGTTTGGTCATGCCCTTCAAGAACTTCTCTTGAAGTTCCAAGGGTGCCATGCCTAACAATTTATTTGTTATGCCAAGGGTGCTAAGTTTGTCGTGCCCTTCAAGAAATTCCCTTGACGTTCCAAAGGTGCGACACCACTTTCCCTTCAAGCATTCAATGGCTACGAGGGGAAAGTATAGGTGCAATGACAAAGACCACTATCATCTCTTATGTTTTCTTATATAGTGAGACTAATGGTGTCGAGGATCAAGGAATCCACCTTGATGCATGCTCCCTAGTAAAATCCTCATGAGCAACCCAACTTTGGTACCTGCCCTCATGACATCATGATCTTCAAGGTGAGGGTGTTTCAACCTTTCCAACCCAAGTCATGGCAGGAGTGCTAGTGGGTGAGATTAGGGACACTGCCCCACCCCTCCCATGCAGTTCCATCCAATTGTACAACCCCATCACTCATATGTGAGTCATTCGGCCAAGAAACAAATCTATGTCTACAACCACTAACATATCATCAGAATACAAATAAACATATATAGCAGGTTTCAAAATTGGCCTTACAATTTCAAAGATAAAAATAATATAATTTTTTCATCAAACCAGGTGTTGTCAACTCGTCATGTGTGAGTGCCTCTGGTGGTTTCCTTCCATACTCAATAATCATTAATAATAAGGTTTCTCAGTGTTAGTCATTGCCATAATAACATCATCAACATCACCTAGTCATTTGCATCATTGTTCATTGTGAACCAGAACTAATGCAAGTAGGTAAAATTGGGGACATATCATCATGGCTATCATCATCATAACATCAATAGAGAGCATACATATCTTTTACTACGATCATCATCATAAATTCAATAGAAACCAAACATAAACATTTATGCTACAATCCTCATAATATCAATAGGGAACATGCATAACCATTAATGCTACAATCATCATAACATCAATGGAGAACATACATAAACATCACAACCACTAATAATAGAGGCATGTGTCTGGATCCTCAACCTGACGTCCTCAAGAATAATGTATGGGCCTTAGGGCTAACTAAATATTAATTTCATATCACTGTCAGTCGACTAGAGCGAGGCACTACTATTAAACACACATGGTGAACGAGAGAAAATATGAAAGATAGGCTTGCATTGCATTTTTATTAACAATAGATGTACATTTATAGTACAATATGGTGACCGTTGGGATTCACATCCCAAGGTCCCTTGCTCGAGAGGCTACTAAGTGGAAACCCCGACGCTCCCAAGTGGGGAGACGATGCAACCAGGGAACACATCTAAGGCTTCCAAGGATAGAGCCCAAATGCACCCAAGTGGACAACCGAGAGGTTGGCAAGTGGAGAGTCCAAATGCACCAAATTGGATGCCTAAGAGGTTTCCAAGTGAAGAGTCCAAATGCACCCAACTGGATGTCTTGAGTCACCTAAGTGGTCTTTCTATAGGCTACCAAGTCGACACTAGAGAGGGTGCCAAGTGGATGCGCAAAAGGCTTCCAAGTGGAGATTGGAGAGGCTACCAAGTGATGAGCCTGAACATGCCCAAGTGGACATCGCTGAGGTTGTCAAGTGGAGAGCCCAGATGCACCCAAGTGGATGTTGATGAGGCTACCAAGTGGAGAGACATATGCACCCAAGTGGATGTCCCTGAATCTGCCACGTGGACACCGTAGAGTCTTCTAATTGCAAGTTCTAGACACTGCCAAGTGGATGCCCTAGATGCTACCAAGTGCACAACCCATAGGCACCCAAGTATACGCTCAAAAGGCCAAGAAGTGAACACTCATTGGTTACGAATTGAATTGAAGAAATTTTAATGATGTAAGCGAAGTGGACAGCTCAAGAAGCAGCCAAGTGGAGAGTCAAGAAGTGCCCAAGTGGAGGTCGAAGATGCTACCAAGTGGAGATCTAGATACACCCAAGTAGACGCCCATGAGTCTGACACGTGGACATCATAGAGTTCTCCAAGTGAAAGCTCTAGAAATGGCCAATTAGAAAGCCATTATGCACTAAAGTGTTCATTCCAGAAGTTGCCAAGTGGATGCCCTAGACGTTTCCATGTGGACAACCTAGAGGCACCCAAATATACACCTGAAAGGTCGCGAAGTGAACACCTAATGGATGTGAATTAAATTGAATAAATTTAGTGACATCTACGAGACTAAGCGAAGTAGATAGATCGACAGGCTTCCAAGTGGAGTGTCAAAGAGCACCCAAGTGGAGGTCAGAGAGGCTTCCAAGTGGACACTCGAGAAACACCCTAGTGGACACCCTTGAGACTACCATACAGAGATTCGTTGGACCCAAGAGGCTACCAATTGGACGCTCAAGAGATGCCCTAATGGACACCGCTAAGATTCTCATGCAGAGAGCTGTCGGTGCACCGAAAAGGCTGCCAGGTGGAGAGTCTTCATGCACCCACGTGAGCAATGAGATGCCTCCAAGTGGAGAGACAAGTGAAAAATTAGATGCCTCGAAGTGGAGAGACAACATATGCCCAAGTGGACGAATGAGATGCGCCCAAATGTGTAGACCAGATGCAAGTGGATTAACTTGATGCCTCCATGTGTATGATTTTGATGGATCATAGAGGATGATGACAAACATTATGTCTTTGCCCGTACTTGTAACTATAAAACTCTAATCTTTGAACTCTTTATTAATATGGGATAATTGAATGGTTTTCACAACGATATTTTTCCTTCAGATCTTCAAGCGACATTGGACCTCCTGAGCATTGATTCCGTGACTTCACCAAATCGCCTCCAGCGTCTCTCAATTAGCAATGCTTCTGGATCAATAGAATCAACCATTGGTCCTGGTGGTGTTACCTGCACACTTTGGTCCACTATTTTGCCTTTGTAACTAGATCTGCTCCATTTACATATGCTTCTATGGGCACTGTATCTACTACTACTCCTTTAAATTTTAATGTTATATACATACAGAGAGTTTATTAATGTAGTGGTTTTCTCTTTACATTTTTGTTTAATTATTGTGGAGCCTAGAGGCTCATTTTACATCTCATTGAACAGAAAGGTTCATTCTACAGCTTAGTACGAGGGGATGTGATTGTATCTTACACTCTAAACATGTTTACACGTGAAAAAAATTGATCCCTATAAACTCATCTTAAATCCATACTCAAAATAAATCTATATTAATTTAATTCAACTAAGGTTATATACCAAAATCTTGCCATTCTGATGCGTGCTTGTTGTTCGTCAACCTTGGTGGCATAAGACTGTATAAGCTGAGGACGTTGACACTGTAAAAGCCGGAATGATCTCCCAAAGATTAGTAGTCTATAGATAGTTCGGTGGTTAACTATTCACTCGATTATGAATATCGTTTCTCTTCCCAAGAGGGTGTTATAATTACATACAAAATCATTTTTATTTACTTTGGCTTTAATCAATGTGGTCAAGTTTTATAGACCAACAAATTAATTTGAGATTTTCACAGTAATTGATTATATGGTCAGAGAAATAGTTTTATGAAGAAATAGATTACTATGAAAGTTTCACAGTAGTTGATTATAAGGTTATAGAATTTTTTGGAAAAATTGTGTAGATATTCATTTTGTTTTTGGGTGGAAATAGAAACTAAAAAGAAAATGATAAGTGAAATATGAAATTTTTTCGAAGCCAATTTGATGTGCATAGGAGCGCTGAGTGGAGAGCACCGAGATGTGATCAATCAGGTATGTCTCACCCACTTTCTGTTCAACCAATTCCGCAATGACCGGGCCTACATATGATCCAATCGCCTAGCACTGGGGTGAACTCTTGCATGCAACGCTTCACAGTCAAATGGTTTGAGCTCACCTATCTACGCATGCCTTCTCGCATGCACCTTGGTAGGTTGACGCTTGGCCTTCTGTCCTCCTCAATGTGTCTCCCTCACAGGCTTTGATACTTTCCATATATCGACTATCCTAGCTATTGCTCAAGGTTTTGGCTCATTTCTTCCCCTGCCTGCTCTACTATGCAGGGATGTTAAATGACTGTGTTTTTGGAACTATCTCTGCTCTGTTATATCCCATCTCTACTCATATATTAACTTTGTTTTTCAAAACTGCCACAATTCATTTTTCTTCTTTCGCGCCCCTGCGTAGAGGAAGTTCTTTTCTCCCTCAGTTTCACATTTTTGCAACTATACCCCACTGTTACTGGAACCAATTTCACTTTAGGTATGCTACTGGCTCTCGGAGTTATTTCACTAAAAGGTTCGCGGTGCTCTTCACTCGGACAACGCTCAGAGAACAAGTCAATTTCTATGAAAACTCCCATGTCTATTTCTGATTGCACTATTTTGTTTTTTAAATATGGATAATGTAAACATGTTTCAAACCTTATGAGGACTATATTATTCACTATATCTTTTGCGGATAGCTTTAAACTTTCTGTAAATGTTTGGAACATTGGTTTTTTTATTCTGACTTTCACACAGTCCTGAGATTTATCATTTCAATATCTATGTCGGCGTCTCATTCTCTGGGTCGGGTGTGGGTTTCCATAAACAACCTCAAGAATTATTTTATTATATCAAAGCCATGCAAAGACCTTCGCTTTAAGATCGGTCCATGGTGGTGTGTCCATGAAATATGTTGTTGCTGTATTGTTTGCCCTAACATATCTTCCTGAAGATTTCTTTCATAGAGCCTAGGAGAACATTGAATTTTCCGGTGCCAGGTTTGCGTTTTGAAAATTTTCCCAGTTGGTAAGATGGCCTTGACATAATGGTTATGGGATGCATGTGATGTTGCGTAAACTTTCCTAATTCCTCTTAAAGCGTTAATTTCCTGGATTATCGTTTTGATATCCTCAGTCTTCTGAGTGTCGTGTGTCCACTCTCTTCTATCAACCTAGTTATTCTAGGTCGGAAAACTTTCCCGACTCGTGTCTCTATTTTCCGAGGCCATATTCTGCATTGGATCAGTTTTCAAATTTTCTGGGTTTCAGCGAAAATTGTACCTTAGAAGATCATGTCAAACCTACTTGGTCAGTAGCAGCCATTGCTTTTTCGAATTTCCTCTATTCTTGGCTTAACTTTTCTATGTGAACGTCACCACCCTTTATTGCCTGAAGACTTCTATCTACATTGGAACTCGTTTTCTCCTTGAAAGTGTGTTTTTTAAATTCTCGAGTTTTCGAATGTCAGTTTTCACTTTATGTGAGACTTTCCCTCCCACTCTTGGCAATAACTTCCCTGGGTGTTATGGTCAGTAGTTGTCGGTTTCTATTTATAACCTAACCTGGAAAGAATCCGTGTAAGATTTCCTGATCCTCTAACTAAGTCGGGGGGTGTGACGTCTTTATACTTTCGTGTCGGGGTGCATGGACCCTTCCTCGGATACATCGGCCATGGAGGCTATGATACGAGCCACTATTCAAGTTGAGGCCTGCCACGCTGCTACCATCCCATCAAGAGATTGGTAGTCCACGCTGGCAAAAGTAGTGATCTGCCCCTCTCTACCAACTGATGACCTGGGCGGAGATGACCTGTCACAAGCAGGGAAAGTGCGGGAAGATAGTCAAAACGACTATCAACGAAGGGAATACATAGATGGTGAACCATCGACTCGCCACAAAAATAATCTGAAACCTGTCAAAACCATTCCACCGCCGCGACAATTAAACTTGACAGCATCTATCTGACCAACTGCATTGCGAGTCACCAAGAATATTCCCTGGTGGGTCAATGGCATTTTCCATAGATGGATGATGCCATGATGCGAAAATGGTTTGGTCTACAATAGAAACCACTGCTATGTTATATCCCTATAATAGCAAAACTTATGAAAGATTGGTACTGTTTTCATGTTTTGAGTGCCGGAGATCTGGATTTTATTCAACATCTCACATGGGTACACAGAAGGAGTTTTCTCGTGCTTTACAAATGGTACATTGGTTACAATCCGTTGAAGAACACTCCCTCAAACAACCTGATATGGGTCAAGCTTCTGGGGCTTCCTCTTAAATTGTGGTCAAAGGAAACTCTAACTGAAATAGGAAATGCTATAGGAAGATGTGTCTATGTTAATCCAAAATGTCTTGGGGAAAAAGACAAGCATGTGGCATGGATCCTCATAGAAAAAGCTTATAGAGGTGGGATTCCAGATCACATTGAGCTATCTTAGGGAGACCTAAAGATAAATCAAAGACTGGACTTCTGGGGAGTCCCTTTCAGATGCTCGGCATGCCATACAATAGGTCATTTAATAAAAAACTACCCTCATCAACCTGTCAATTTTCATGGTCAGATGCATCAAGGAAAATTCCAGCCAACAACAAACAGGCATAAGATAAAGTCTCATATCATAGGCACATCAAAGTTGTCACCTTCAATCAGTTTATCTCCCACCGAATTTGGTGGGTCGGCAAGGGAATCTATTCCTGGAGATAAATTCAACTAGACTCCGCCTTCCCTATGTAAATTTTCTAAGGAATTTTCTTCCCCATCTGTAAATCCTTCGAGCCACTGTAACTTGCCTAAATGCTCCAGAAGGTCAGCTTCCCCACTCGGTAAGAAGGCCTATAACCAATTTTGCATGCCCCCTCTGGAACCCCCTACTAACAAAGAAATTCCTCCCCCTAATCCACTACCCCATCCTTATAATGAATTTACTACAGGTTCCAACGTTACATTTATCCCATCATCCTCCCCATCACCAAAAATAAAATAAAATATTTTCATCTGAGAAAGGAAAAGAGCCTTACGTATCAGCTACCCCTCTAAATACCCAGTATCTTCACCTACTAACTCTGTAGGTAGCGACCTTGATTACCTTATGAGTAAAAAATTGCTTGAACTTTAGCCCCTAACTATTCATAAATCTAGGAAGCCTTCTTCTCCTCATATAAGTCCAAACTCTGCAAAAAAATATCACGGTGAGAAGAAAAAATAACAGGTGTAGTAGCACTTCAGGGGCAGGATGGATTCTACTGGCAAAGCAATACGCGACCTCTCTATTATTTATGTTCCTATCATCGATCTGTCTGAGAATGGGCCTCTTAGAGCAAGTTTTCCTGAGCAGAACTCTGAATGACTTGCTTTCTTTCTATGAATATAAGAGGTCTCGGGGTAGACCAAAAATTTTGGCCCTGAAAAATCTGTTTTATTTGGCCCAACCTAAAATTATCTTAATCCAGGAAACCATGCATAGTACTCCTGTGTCTATTTCTTATTTCAGAAAAATGTTCCCTACCTGACATATTGTTGCTTCTGAGGCTAATGGTCTATCTGGGGGACTAGCGGTATTATAGGACCCCGACTGGGTTAGGGATAAAGCATAAATGTTTTGTTGGCATCCTTATCTATGCTTCTATTCAGGGCATGGAATGTCCTATTAACATTTTGACTATTACACCCCCTACAAGAATAGGCTCCCATTCTGGGAAAAATTATTCTCATCAGAAATTTTTGACATTGAGTCCTTGATGATTTGTGGGGGATCTAAATGTTACACTAAACTCTAAAGAAATATGGCGAAAAAGTAGGAAAAAAGACCCACTTGCTAATCATATTAAATATGAGCTATTACACATAAATCTTGTTGACATAAACCCACCCAGAATGCAACCTACATGGGACAATGGAAGGATAGAAGGGGCATATATTGCTAAAAGACTTGATCGATTTATTCTACATGTCAACATCATTGACAGACTTGGTATGCCGATCTCAACCATCGAAAATTGCTTTATTTCGGATCAAAGACCGATACTTCTTAGCTGGAGAGAAAAGGGTTTTAGAAAAGGGTACCCATTCAAGTTTAATAGATCATGGTTAAAAGATCCAAAATTCAATGATCTTATAAAAAATTCTTGGAAGGACTTATCTCTTAGAGATAATATGCCCCCATATATGACTTTTAGGGATAAGCTATCTTCCATCAGGAAGATTGTTAAAGAATGGCAATACAAAAAAAGACAACTTAACAAAATGGCTCTCTGGGAAATATAATTGGAATTGAATAACATTTCTAGAGTATTGGCTACTCACTTACTTCCATTTAATATGATAGGCCATATAAAAGAGCTTGAAAGGAAAAATCAAAAGATCCTGGATCAGGAAGAAGCATCATGGAGACTTAAAAGCAGGGTGATTTGGCTTAAAGAAGGCGACAGGAATAAAAAACAATTTCACAGGTTTACAAGCTCCAGACGTTAGAAAAACACTATATGGAAGATAAATGATTGTCAGGGAGGCTTTCTTCACTCACAACTAGACATCAAAAATGAAGCTGTTAAATTTTTTGAAAATCAATATAAGGGAACGGGTGATAGCAGGATACAGGACATTTTATGGGGCATTGATATTTATCCAAAAATGTTTGATGATGCACAAAATGAGTGCCTTTTCCAGCCAATAACAGAGGAAGAACTTTTAGGAGTCATGAAATCTTCTAAGAAGGATAAGTGTCGAGGCCCAAATAGTTGGATGATTGAACTCTTCATCCATTTATTTGACCGTTTTAAACATGATCTATTGAGGATGGTTGAAGGCTCTCGAATTTCATGCAGCATACATCAGCTCACTTCTTCCACTCTAATAGCTCTCATTCCAAAAAAATCGGAAGCAGACTCCTTTTAGGATTTCAGACCTATATCCCTCTGTAATATTTCCTTCAAAATCATTTCTAAAATCATTGCTGAAAGAATTAAGGACACTTTTTCAAGATATTTAACTAAGGATTAGCATGGTTTTTTAAAAGGAAGGAATATATTGGATGTTGTTGCTAACACACAGGAAAGTTTTTTCACCATGCATACTAGAAAAAGTGAAGCAGTCATATTGAAAATTGATCTTCGAAAGGCATACGATTGCCTAGTCTGGGGTTTCATGAGATGTTTACTTGCAAAAATTGGTTTGAAATCTAATATGATAAACTGGATCATGGACTGTGTGGAGCAAGTTAATTATGCCATCAGTATAAATTGGATTCCTTCCTCTTATTTCTTAGCTGCGAGAGGACTGCGTCAAGGTTGTTCCCTATCTCCTTTATTATTCATCTTGGCAATGAATTCATTAAGTCTCCATATCAACAAGGTGGTTGGTGAGAACAAATGTCGTCCATTGAAGATTTGCAAAAATAATTATATATCCCATAATTTATTTGTAGACGACATTCTTATTTTCGACATGTTATGTAGACTTACCTGGGGATGCCTTCATGACATCTTGGAAAGCTTTCAAAAAGCTACAGGTCTGCAAATAAACAAATCCAAATCATATTTCTATCATAATGATGTTAATATGGAACTTATAGAATGTCTGTCCTCTCTATTTGGGATAGAGGCACGGCCCATCAAGGATGGAATGAAATACTTACGATTTCAGTTAAAAGCTAAGGGATATGCTAAATCGGACTGGTAATGGATAATAGACAGGTATTATAAAATGATTTCAGGGTGGGAATTCAACTGCCTTTCCTCTGCAGGTAGAGTTATTTTAGCTCAATCGGTTCTAACTCAATTAGTTGTATATTGGGCTCACTTATATTTTCTTCCTACAAGTATCATTGATATGATGAACAAGTTAACTATAAATTTTATATGGGGTGGTCAGTCGGAGCAAAGAAAATATCACCTATCTAGACTATCAGATATCTCTTTGTCAAAGAGTTTTGGAGGATGGGGCGTCTTGGATCTGTGGACCTTTGGAAAAGCATTAATATGTAAGTCTCTTTGGAGAGGTATTTTTGGAGAAGGTCCCTGGAGCAATACAATAAAAAAAAATATATGGCCAACAAGGATATTTCTTACTGGTTCAGGTTGGGAAAGATTGGATCTGCTTACGGAACGACAATATGGATGAGTTTCTGTAAGGTAGAAGCTTACCTCTTAAAAAATTTGTTATGGAGTTTCCAGACTGGTAATAGGATGCTCATTTGGATTGGTACATTCTTGAGTGGGGGGATGATATCAATTTGTCTGAGATGCTCCTAAACTTCTTTCATAGGAAAGGCTATTTCTATTGGAACAAGCTTATTGCAGCATGGCAGGGCCCTTTACCTCTCTGGAAGGATGCTGAGAATATGGGGATGTCTGATGTATTGGCTAGGCAGTGGGAGAAGGTTAGAGACGGTTTGAGAAACTGTGGCATTTGTCATTCTGTGGAAGATGACGTCCTCATTTGGAAGAACACAAAGGGAATGGTGCATGTTTGTGTAAAGGATATTTACCTAAACATGATAAGTTTAAAGAATGCTCTTACTACCCCAATCTTTCTAGTAATATTTTAGAAATCTGGATGTCCTTCCAAAACCATATTCTTCTCATGGCTGGTCTTCCATAGCAAAAACCTATCATGCGATAATTTGCACAAGAGGAGTTGGTCGAGGCCTCGGTATTGTTTAATGTGCAAATCTGCTGAGGAAAGCAACTACCACATGTTCTTTCAATGTCATAAAACTCAACAACTTTGTTGTGCCCTGGCTAATTGTTTTGGATTCCCTCATACTGCTCATGCCTCTATAAAAGAAGCATTCAGTTGGTGGAGCTGTCAAAAAGCGTCATGGCGGCCTATAGTTATTATTGTCATCTAGGTCATATGGAGATGGAGGAATCATATTATTTTTAAGGACAGAAAGGAGCCTTTCATCGGTATTCTCGATAGTATTGTATCCCTCTATAACTCTCTACCTGCAAAATCTTCCAAGAGAAAAAAGCCCAATCAAAAAGAACAAACTCATGAACATAATAAGCTTCCAAGAGCGTATTTTGACAAAGCAGCTCAAAATAGTTCTTGTGGCTGTGGAGTTCATATCATTATGGAGGAAAACTTACAATATCTTATTTACTGGGAAAGGGTACCAATTGCAAAGCAGAGGCAATGGCTCTCGCAGGACTTCTCTCCTTCTGCCATTTCCTAAACATTCATTCCCTTTCAATTTACGGAGACTCTAAAATCATTGTTGATTATGTATCGGGAAAGAACCATATCAACAAACCTCATCTTGCAGGCTGGTTGGACAAAATCATGTATCTTTGGAGGAGGATGGAAGGAAGCTCCATTCAACATATCTACAGATCGCAGAACCAACAAGCTAACAATTTATCCAAGAAAGGTCTTCTATTGAATCAGGTATCTGGTCCATGAAGGTAATATCTGATGCTGAAATTTTCTCCATCCAAGAATTTTCCCTCCCTCGTAGTTAACTATAATTTTCATTGCTGAACCCAATTACGCCCTGTCTTGTTTTTTAACTTTACAGGCTACTGAAATTTTTTGTTTATGTTTTTTGTCGAGGTTAAAACGACACATCTAAATATAGTTGTTAAGACATATGATACTATATTCATTTATGATGCTGTTTTTGTCTTCTATCTCCAAGTTAAATGGTTGACTATTCTGATGGGCCATGTTTTCCCTATCTTATCTAGAATATTTTGTACAGATTGCTCATATTTCCTTAAGCACGCATGATGTACTATTTGTCCATTATATCTCTTATATAATATAATTAAGCTTTTTTAGAGGTGAAATATGAAATTTTCACTAAAACATCTTAAAAAATAAATATCTACATTTTTTTCCTTTAAATTTTCTCACAATAAATTTCTATATTTATATGGATATTGAATAATTAAAAAAATATTTCTAATAAAATTGCATAGAAAAAAGTTTATCACAGGGTTAAACTATAAGTTGGTTCATCATAACAATTACAATAAAAAAAAAAAACAAATCGACGTTATCAAATAAAATATTAAATTCATATATTCTTTAAACACCATGTCAAAAAAACACTTTAATTAAAAAAATGACTTAATAATTATTATAATTAAAATGTTTATTAATGATTTTAATTAAAAAAGTAATCATTTGATTGTTTATTTATCATATTAGTTTAAAAAAAAAACAAATGGTTTACTCTTTTCTTTAACATTAGTGACTGCGAAGACGAATCTTTGCAAAGCAATTGTGTCAAATTAAATTTTCTATGTTAATGCCATTGGAAAATCTGAAGTCTCTTTATGATAAAATATAAATAAAAAATAATTTAAATTAAAAAATAACAAATTTCATTTAATTGTAAAAAAAAATAAATGTTTTTTTTACAAAATTAACGTGAAATGTCAATTTGTTAAAAATTTAAAAATATGAAACTCTATATTAGGTTTATTAATCAACTTAATATGAAAATCATAATCATGGTGTTTGCTTACACTTTATATGATTAACGACTTACACTTCTAAATGGTTTGCGAGTAAAATTATGTCGTTTGTGAAATTTTATTAATGTATAAAAGATGTGAAATTAGTAACAATATTATTTTAACTAATTTATAAATATATTTTTTCATGAACCTTGTTTAGATTTTATTGTTATTTTAATGAAATTATGTCGATAATTCTATAAAATTATTTTATATATATAACTTATTAAAAATGCTATATAATTAAACTATAAAGTGATTATTTTAAAAATCATATTTATTATTATATAGATAAAATTTTATTATAGTTTTGTTATGAGAGTATTATAGAAATTGATTGTTTCTGGATTATTAATAGTTTAGTATTGATCAATAAGTTATGTATTCAATTTGGAAAAAAAAAAAAAAAATCAATATTATTGGAAAAAATATATTTTCAAATAATTTGATTGGACCATAATTTTGAAAGTATAACATTTGTGCCATGTAAATAACTGCTTCTTATTTTTTTGTCATGATTTCTGAATGTACTTGCATTATTTGCTATAATTTTTAAATATTTGTGCAATGATTTTTCATTGTTAAACTTCATAATTAGAATCCTTGAAAATAGTTCATACTCATGTAAATAACCTATTTACCATCATTTACAGCCCACCATAATTTAAGCAAGTATTTCCATAAAAAATGAATAGAAATAAGATGGAAATAAATATATCTACTAGGAGTTACTACCTACCATATTTTATGTTTTCATCAATGCTTTAACATGTAGGAGTAAAAGCGTAAATGTGCCAACTTAATAGTGGTTACTACTCACCAAATCCCGCAGAAAAATTTGTGGTGAAGTTTTGTTATTTAAACTTGTTTTTTAATGTATATATGGAATCAGCACCTTGAAAAACCCCAAGGGAACTTTTATTGTGGGGGTTTGCCCATCAAACTTGTGATTTCAATAAATTAATACGAGATTTTAGAGAAATTAGAAAACTCCCTTCATATATCAATTTGCAATTTTTCTAAATGTATAACATTCACTTAATTCTACAACACTTATGATACATTATAATCATTATAAATCAAAAATAGTTTAATTTTTCCATTAAGATAAAACTAACAAATAATAACCTTTGTATTTACGACCCATCAAAAATATAATTAAAATATAAATCATTATATAAAAATTTATAACAATTAAGAATTAAAAAACAAAATAAAATATCTTAACAATAAAATAATATTAATTTAACAATATGATTTATATTTCTAATTTATATTATGATTAATCATCCACCTATTCCCCACACAGATATGAAACACCTAACTACTAAACAAGGAAATGAAATAATACACATAAATTTTTAAGTTATGAGTTTACTTATCATAATCATAATTAAAAATAAAATGATATTTCATATATTAGTAAACATAATAATATGCATAAATTAATACACTTAAAGTTTAACATAATATATGCATTGGTAAGAAAATCTTCTTTAAATATGTTTTTTGTTATGATGTTTGTTATAAATTTTGTAATCCAAAATTAAATATGAACCAAAGTAGTGCATATCCTAGTGGAGGGGGATTAGGGTGTTTTAAATAAAAGAATATACCCATGATATGTAATGGTGCACTAAGGTAAGGATTTTTTATTTTAAAGATATAATGGTGTTTATCAAATTTTTTAAAAATGTATCCAATTAATTTACAAAAATTGTAAAAATACTTTTACATTACAATAATGTGTTTTTTTTAATTTGTAAAAATACTCCTACATTATGATAATGTGTTTTTCATAATTTCACAATTTTTTTTAAAATTAATTATTAAATTAGTTAATTCACATAAACATATACATTATATATTTTATGAAAAATAACATACAATTAAATTCACATAATTATACACAAGTTATAACATATAATTAAATTCACATAATTATACACAAAATATATAGAGGAAAATTTTATATCAAGAAAGCATCAGTTTCTTACTATTCATATTTTAACATTATGTTCAAATTCATTGTAAAAATAAGTGAAATACTCCCTCCAAGCTAAAGATTGGTGTTTTTCCATTTTTACATTTTCAAACATAATGAGACACCATTTTAACTTGCACCACATGATTTTTATGTGCATATTTTTATTGCAAAAGGGCAAATATATCACGCAAGCAATGTGTAAGAAAAACAAAAAAAAGATGCGTTAAAGATGATTAAGAAGAAGAAAGAAGATGATGTTTGTTGAGTTTATTTGTAGAGAAATGAACATAATTAGAGTGATAAGTAATGTGTTTGTGTATCACTGTAAAGTAGTGTACTATCTAAGTGGATGTAAAGCAATGTAGGATAAGGTTTATAAGAATCTGTAAAGTAGGGAGTAAAGTCTAAAATGAAAATTATTTGAGAAGAGTTTACTATGTAATTTTTTATTATAATTTTTTTTTAGTAATTTCAAATTGTATGAAATATGTAACAGAATTTATTAAGATAAAATTACACTTCACATTAATTTTATAATTATATATATATATATATTATAATTAATTAAATTACTTGTTTAATTTAAAATATATGTTAGTTAGATTAATCTAATTAACTTTTTTCTATATTACTGCCCCTAATAATATCAATTCTAATCTAAACAAATGATGGATTATTTTAAAAGACCAACAAGGAAGAGGATACCCTTATTTTGGAAGAGCTCATTACATGGATACAATATCGTGGACATATAAATGTTCAGAAGTAATATGGCGGTAAAGAAGCAAGTTGTGAGTTGGTTTTTTCGACCCTAGTGTGAGTTGGCTTTTTTCTAATGGTGAGGTGCAAAGGAATAATTGTGAATATGACTTTTGGTTAGTCATATTTTAAAAATTGGAATATAGGATTCATTGGAATGTGGGTAGCGGCACAAATACTAGGTTAGAAGAAATGGTCTTATAGGGTTTATTATGGTTCACAAACTTCCTCAATATTCCAGAGATTCATAGTTTTGGGGATTCCAAGGTTATCATTGATCATGTAAATGGATGTGCAAAATCAATCAAGCAAGGCTCCTTGGGTGGTTAAGGAGAATTGATAAGCTATAGACACAGTTTAGAAACTCTACAATTAAGCATATATGTAGAGAACACAATCAACTAAGTGATGAACTTTCTAAAGAAGAGACTTCAAGAAAATCTGAGTGATATACACATTGAAATAATTTTAGAAAATAATGTTCTAAATGTGGGGAATTTCCATTCCCTAGCTAATTCCTGTATTTATTTTTGTTATAATTTTGTGTATCTTTTTTTTATCCTAAAATTACTAACCACATAGTCAACATTAACGATTGGATATGAAAAAAATATAGGAGAGAATATGGTAATAGTTTGTTTATTCACATCGTCCGTATTGCTGGATTACTAACCACATAGTCAACATTAACGATTGGATATGAAAAAATATAGGAGATAATATGGTAACAGTTTGTTTATTCACATCGTCCGTATTGCTGGATTAATTACTTCTTTAGATCCCCTTCTAATTCTGAACCATGCTATGTGTTCATATGATGTATATAGTATTATCTTGTTTATTTCGGATTGGGACTATGTTGATAAGAATGAATGAAGTCTATGTTTGTATATGATCCAATATCATAATATATAATGCTTTTTTCGCAGTTATGTTCACGCGTTCCATTCTGGTGTTCAAGAGTGTAATGTCCCGTGGCAGTGCCCTGTACTCCGCCTGCAAGATTCTTCTCGTCTTTGAAAGACGCGGCCATTGGAAAGGGAGGCAGCCAGGCGTTACTTCTTCGGGTGGCGTTGCAGTAGGACGTGAAGACTGAGAATCTGCATGCACTACAACTGTTCCTCTCTTCCTCCTCTTCGTGTTGCGGTGGTCGCTCTCCTCCCTTCCCTCACCATCCATAAATACAAAGTTAAATACCCACGAACTCTTCATACATTCTGCTCAGTTGTATTCATCAGTGAAAGTAACAAAGAAGAAGAGAAAGAAGAGGAATGGGTGTCTTCTCTTCTCCAATGTCGACGCTGAAATGGGTGACTTTATTCGCGGCCCTTCTCCCGCTTCTCCTTGAGTGGGGCACCCCCACTATTGATGCTCATGAAGACATCGTCATGGATGGAGAGGTGGTGCAACAGCAAGGACGGTCGTGCGAGCCGCAGAGATTGTCTGCTTGCCGCGACTACTTGCAGCGCCGGAGAGAACAGCCATCGGAAAGATGTTGCTAGGAATTGCAAAGAATGTCTCCACACTGCCGAGTCCGAGCCATAGAGCAAGCACTGGATCAATCTGAATCGTATGATTCATCCACGGAAGAGATTTTCAGGGATTCCAATTCAAGGCTGCCGACGCGGCCGACGCCACCCACGCCACCGGATTCATCCACGGAAGAGATTTTCAGGGATTCCAAGTCACCCACGCGACACACGCCACCCACGCCACCTATGCGACCGGGGTCTCCGACGCCACCAACGCCTCCTACGCCGCCGACGCCGCGCCCTTCAGCGCGGAAGGTAAGAAGAGGAGAGGCGATGGAGAGAGCCGAAGAGCTTCCCGATAGATGCAACGTCCGCTAGTCACCCCGCCGCTGCGATATTCGACGCCACTCTCGTAAGTCACTCCAACAGCGTTACCAATTATGGACGAACAATAATTAATTGTCATACTTTATCTGCAATTCTTTCGGTAAGTTCTTCCATACTATAGATAATGACTTATTTTTGTTTTGATTGGGGTGTGCGCAGGCTATTCCATTATTGGCGGTAGATCCTGAGCGACTGACTACCACGTCTAGGCATGTAAATAGAAATGCTGCTCGCACTCCAGCTAAGCCTGTAGTGGGTTTTGTAGGAGGTTATATAGGCACTACAACATAACCGGCGCTATCTAGCATGTAATATACTAGTGAATGAATGTCCATATACTGTTTTATTGCGGGTCACAAGTTATAGCTTCTCTATCTTGTATTTTCTGTATCTGGAAACAACATTATATAATACTATGAAGCTCTTTTTTATATAATACTATCAAGCTCTCTTTTAGCTCGTTTATTTTCTGTATCCGGAATCTATCTGGAATCTATCTTATATTTTCTGTATCCAGAAACAATATTATATGTATGTTCTGAAAAGAAAATAAACGAGTGAATGAATTACAGGTAAATTACAAAGAAAATAAACGAGTGAATGAATTACAAGTAAATTACGCACTTAAATGGAGAAGTTGTCCAACATAAATAAATGGATTGAAGTTGTCCAACATAAATGGATTGAAATATGTTTTTCTATTTTATATCGAATGGGCATTATTCTTAAAATAAAAACATACCAATTTTCTCAATCTCATGATTAAGTGGATTCTTAAATCTGTAATGCTCAAATATGGAATGCCGGATACAAATATCAGATAACATTTTTGAGTTTAGATTAACATTTTTGACTTTAGATTTTTGTGGCCTAAACATTCTGTAATGCTCATACAAATATCAGATAACATTTGAGTTTAGATTAACATTTTTGAGTTTAGATTTTTGTGGCCTAAACATTCTGTAATGCTCAAATATGGAATGCCGGATACAAATATCAGATAACATTTTTGAGTTTAGATTAACATTTTTGACTTTAGATTTTTGTGGTCTAAACATTCTCTAATGCTCAAATATGGAATGCCGGATACAAATATCAGATAACATTTTTGAGTTTAGATTTTTGTGGTTTAAAATGTTTAGAGTAACATTTTAGTGGATTCTCAAATCTGTAATGCTCAAATATAGAATGCCAGATACAAATATCATATAAAAATTTTTGATACAAATATCTCAAATATGGAATGCCGGATACAAATAAATATCTCAAATATGGAATGCCGGATACAAATATCAGATAACATTTTTGAGTTTAGATTTTTGTGGTTTAAAATGTTTAGAGTAACATTTTAGTGGATTCTCAAATCTGTAATGCTCAGATACAAATAAATATCTCAAATATGGAATGCCGGATACAAATATCAGATAACATTTTTGAGTTTAGATTTTTGTGGTTTAAAATGTTTAGAGTAACATTTTAGTGGATTCTCAAATCTGTAATGCT
>APFE031740138.1:21319-36489 GCA_000404065.3 Pinus taeda | reverse complement strand
TTGTCAACCTAAATTATTATAACTTATAATTCAGTTTAATAATTTAGTCAAATTTATCAAAATTTAGTTTAATGAATTTAAATTTAAATAGAGTTTTAGTATTATTTGTATTATTACTACCACAATTCTATCAATTGATTTACTTAGATTTTACAATTTTTTTATTATTTTTTTTTTTAATATTGGGAAAACTTATCATAATAATTTAGTTGTCAACCTAAATTATTATAACTTATAATTCAGTTTAATAATTTAGTCAAATTTATCAAAATTTAGTTTAATGAATTTAAATTTAAATAGAGTTTTAGTATTATTTGTATTATTACTACCACAATTCTATCAATTGATTTACTTAGATTTATTTGTAATGTTTAAGTTTGAAACATACATCTTTATTTTTCAATATTATTAACCAGTTAATTTTCAAACATTTCATTAAGCTATAATTTGAAGGCTTTATTGCAATTTTTACCCACGATAATGGCATGTTAATAATTGCCTCACATATTTTATGTGGCAGAGAGAGATTGTACACACAAAAAATCTCACATATATATTTATTGATCACATAAAGCAGTTACATATATAAGAATTAGATCAGTGACTTCCGAAAATTATGACTCAAACATGAGAGGACTCCAACTCATAACATAGGAATTAACAACTTCTAAATTGACACTTTGGGACTCATAATGACAACCTGTAAATGACATGGAAACATTACTTCCAACACCCTCACTTCCTTACATGTAACAAATATAGAAACACACGTTACAACAATAAATAAATATTTTTCATATTTGTCTCTCCACTATGAAATCTCACTGTTTCCACTCTTTTCTTCACCACACTTTCGACATAAGGGCTTCAGACTATTGTTGAAGTACTTTGCAGAATTGACAATTTTCAACCTCGGGACAGGTCAATATTGATACTGGATCATCCTATGGAACTACCACCATCTGACTATTCTCAACCTCGCAACTGGTCAGTATTGATACTGAACCATCCTATGGAACTACCACCATCTCTTGAATCCACAGACCTCCACATCGTTCATTAGTTATCTAGAATAAAATTCTGGGTACAAAATGTCTTCAACAAACAATTCTACAACTTGACTTTGTATGTATCTATGCTCCTAACACAATGGGTAACACCAACTCGACCTTATTAAAAACTACCTTTAACTAATGCTCTTTGAGCACTACAAGTTACATTAATCTATTCAATAATTAACATGTTCTTTGTGGTTTTACATCTATCTATTTTTTTAACACACCAAAATAAATTTACAAGTAAATAAAATCACTTTACACCCTACTCATTTAATGTAAGAACCACTTAAACATACAACAATATATTCTACTTACATCACCAAACTGAAATCCTTATTTAAAAAACCTCATTTACATCTTTAAAAAACCTCATTTACCTCTTTCTTTGACCATTACCATTCCCAATGCTTTCAATCAATCCACCATTCAAAATCATTGTTGCCTCTTTTTTATGCCAAAAGAAATAACATCATGAAAAAATCAAAATTTATCTTCAATTTTATTTCATTCTTTTCGATCATTCAAAATCATTGTTGCCTCTTCTCTATGCCAAAAGAAATAACATCATGAAAAAATCAAAATTTATCTTCAATTTTATTTCATTCTTTTCTTAAGAAATTGAAAATAATCTTTTTATGATGTTGAATTGATCATTAATCTTGTCTTTGGAAGAAATAATTCTTGCACAGATGGTGGCTCCTTCTAGATAAAATGTGAACAGAATTGAAAAGAAGGAGATGTAGCTCACAGGTGTGGCCTGCACCTGGAGACTACACTCAAAACAGAGAGATCACTCTCATACACTCTATTTCTCACCAATGAAAGATTACATCATTTAAGTACAACTTTAGAAATCAGGAAGTTGCAACCAAACTCCTAAACTCTAGGAACAAATCCTAAACTAAGGAGATACGTTACAACTTATGTAACCAATTCTCCATTAATACAAAATAATATTAATTATTTTCAACTCCCCCCCTAATGGAGAAAGGGTTGTCCTGGACTCCTAACATCCCTATAAACAATTCAAACTTCACATGTGCAAGAGTCTTTGTAAAAATATCAGTCATATTGTCACAAGTTTTACAATATTCAATAATAATTTCTTTTGACTGTAGTTTATCTCTGATAAAATGGAATTGAGTGTCTATATGTTTGGTGTTTTTATGAAAAACTGGATTGTATGCCAATTTAATGGTGCTCTGGTTGTCGCTTTTGATGGAAGTAGAATTCTTTTGTTCTTTTCCTGCATCATTGAGATGCCTTCTCAACCAGATCGCTTCACACATCGCTGCACACAATTCTTGATACTCAGCTTCACACGAAGACAAGGCTACAGTACTCTGCTTCTTGCTACTCCATGCTATGACCTCGGATCCTATGCTGAATGTGTAACCTATGATGGACCTTGGATCATCCAAGTTACCTTCCCAGTCTGAATCTGAAAAACCTACTAGAGTAACATCAGATGCGTCAGTGTATAAAATGCCATAGTTAACAGTACCACAAAGATACCTCAACACGCTTTTTGCTGCTACCCAGTGACTTTCAAGTGGTTTTGACATGAATTGGCTCAACGCACTAACAGAGTATGCCAAGTTAGGTCTGGTTGTTGTAAGATATATCAAGCTGCCAACCAGCTGTCTGTACATTGTAGCATCAACCTCTTTAGTTCCATCGTCACTACTCAACTTCAAATTCTGCTGCAAAGGTATCGTTGTTGATCTACATTGATCCATACCAAACTTTTCCAACAGATTTCTGGCATACTTCCCTTGGGTAAGAAAAGTTTGCCCAGTATCTCTGCATACTTCTAATCCAAGACAATAATGAAGGCTTCCGAGATCTTTCATCTCAAAAACTTGTGCCATAAGCCTTTTGATTCCTCTGATTAAATCATCAAATCATCTACATACAAAGAAATCAAAATAATCTGCCCCTGATTATTGTACTTGGTATACAAATTTGGGTCATTTAAACTTCTATGAAAGCCATACTCTAAAAAGAAAGAATCAACCTTTTTGTACCAAGACTTGGGTGCTTGCTTTAAACCATATAAAGCATTTTTCAATCTGCAAACAAGATGTTCCTGCCCCTGCTTTACAAACCCTTCTGGCTGTACTAAGTAAATTTCCTCTTTTAAGTCACCATTTAAAAATGCAGATTTAACATCAAGCTGGTGTAGCTCCCAATTACATTTAGTAGCTAAAGCAATAAGCATTCTAATTGTATTTAACTTTGCTACAGGTGCAAAAGTATCATCAAAATCTATACCTTCCTGTTGTGAATATCCTTTTGCAACCAGCCTAGCTTTTAATTTCTCTATACTTCCATCTATATTCATTTTTGGTTTAAACTGCCATTTACATCCTATGGGTGTTTTATTCTTAGGCAGCTCAACTAAATCCCAAGTGTCATTTCTAAGAATTGATTCTATCTCTTCATTCATTGCAGCCCTCCACTCCTTAAATTGACTAGCTTCCTTGTAATTAGTGGGCTTTACAATGTCCAAAACATTTGACATCAAAGCATAGTCTCTCAATTTTAATTGTTTTTTAGTCTTCCTACCTAATCTCCTTAGTAGGGGACTTACCTCAAATTTGTTTTCTTCAGCTTTAAATGGGCTTGCATTATCACCTTCTTCATGTTCTTCTTTTTGCTCTTCTTTCTGCTCCTGCCCTCTTTCATCCTCGCTGCTTTCATCCATAAATAATGGAATGTGCCAATCATCACCAATGTCATCTTTCCCTTCCTGTACCTGTTCATGAAACACTACATCCCTGCTCGCAAATGTCTTACGAGACTTAGGATTGAATAATTTATATGCTTTAAATTCTGTGCCATAACCAACAAAGATGCATCTAATTGCTTTAGGGTCTAATTTCTTCCTATCAGCTTTGGGTATATGGGCAAATGCTTTTGACCCAAATACTCTTAGATGGTTTACTGCTGGTTTGAATCCATATAGAGCTTCAAAAGGAGTTTTGAAGCCAAGATACCTTAGGACTTCTGTTCTTCAAATATATAGCAGTATTAATAACCTCTGCCCAAAAACTATTAGACAGACCCTTACCTTGTAACATGCTCCTTGCGCACTCCACTAAGGTTCTGTTTTTGCGCTCTACAAATCCATTCTGTTGTGGTGTGTGTGGCATTGTATACTGTTGAACAATCCCGTGAGATTTGCAGAATTTCATGAATTCCCCTAGCTTGTATTCTCCCCCTTGATTAGATCGGAGAATTTTTATACTCTTACCGAACTGTTTTTCCAACAATGTTTTAAATTCTATAAAGCACTAGAAAGTCTGAATTTTCTTACTCAGAAAATAAACCCATGAATATCTAGTGCAGTCATCAGTAAATAACAGAAAATAATATGCTCCTCCTAGCGACCTTGTCTGCATAGGTTTGCATATATCAGTGTGCACTAGTTCTAAAATATTTGTTTCCTTCCTCCTATCATGCACAGGAAATTGTTCTCTATGCATTTTACTTAAGGCACAACCATCACAATTTAACTGAATATTACAAAAGATAGGGAGCCCCTCAACCATACCTTTCTTCTGCAATAACATGAGGTCCTACAAATTCAAGTGACCGAACCTCTGATGTCAGAGTTGTTCGGCTGTCGATCCTCCTACAACCATGGCTCGCTTTCGTATACTCTTTTCATCCAGTCTGTATAGGCTTCCAACTCACATGCCTGTTGCAAATATTTCATTCCTACAATCCTTTATCACATAATGAGTCTTGAATAACTCGACTTGCATATCTTGATCAGTCATCATGGATACAAACATCAGATTCTTCTTAATTCTAGGTACATATAAAACATTTTTAAGATGACTAATTTTTCCATTTGATAACTTAACTGGAATCACCCCATAACCTTTAATCTCGTATACACTATCATCTCCTAAATAAATTTTTGATCCGTAGGTACTTTCTTCAAGACTATCAAAAAATTCCTTTTTACCTATCATGTGAGAAGATGCTCCGGAATCGACATAACAAATATTGTCATCATTAGATGCTGAAAGGGCACAGTTGACTGTGAACAGTCAAAATTCATGACTGAAATCTTTATCTTCTTCTTCAACAAAGTATCCTCTGTGCTTTGCACTTGCCTGCTTCCTCTTTGCATCATCAGCCTGCTTCTTAAAGCATTCATTTTGTATATGACCCTTCTTTCCACAATAATAACATTTCTTTATAGAATGATTTGCAAGCATACATTTATGTGGATTCTTGTGTGATGTTCCTCCTTTCTGCTGTGATTGCTGTTGTGGCTGCCTTCCTTTGAATGATCGTCGTTTTGCCATCAGCGCAAGATCATCACTCTGGAGGTTCAGGTTCTGCCGTCGCTCCTCCTCTTGCAGCAAGATCCCTATCAGATCTTCAAATGTGGGCGCTTTCTCCCTTTCCGCCAATCTAGTAACGAACATTTGAAATTCAACACACATCCCGCTCAGTGTGATTGAGACAAGATCAGAGTCAGACACCGCCTCTCCGATGTCCCCCAATCCATCTTTCGTATCTTTAATTCGCGCAACAAATGCAGCAACAGTCTCCCTTTCGTCCATCCTCATTGAAAATAGCTTGCTTTTAAGCGCCATAATTCCACTTGTATTTTGGGTCTGATACAGATTTTTGATGGTCATCCAGATCTCCGCGAACGTTTTACAATCCCTGATGTGCGGGATAACACTGTCCTTCACGGACATCTTCAGCAAAACTTTCACCTTGTTCTCTCGTTTATCCCATTCTTGCTCCTGTGCCCCTGCGCTTGACCTTAGCTCATCACCTGTAACTATGGACCAATCATTCGCACCCTCAAGCAAGGTCTGGATCTTAAACTTCCAGTTCGTGAAGTTAGATCCATCGAGTTTTCCAGACTCGTGAAGATAAGATTCCATCGTATTACTCATTTTGATCAGATCTATAAAATGAATCTACCCAACAGTAAAAAAAAGTGATACCTGTCAAATCGATCTGTCACTTCTCTGCCAGTGACCTACAGTATTTGGCAATCCCGCTCCGATGAGAAAATTTGGCGTTTTTCAATACAGCCGAAAAATTGGTCTGATCAAAATTGATCCGATCTACCTCTCCCAGATAGATCCACAACTTCTCCAATCTACACCCCTCGCAAATCGTCAAACGAAGATGAGGTTTCCCACAGATCCCCTTGAAGGTGAGTTAGCGCTCTCCCGAGCAAAAAACTCGCGCCAAGATAAAATCGGTGTGATGCAAAATTGCTAGCATGATTTTCCCGTAAAATTCCGCGCCAATGAGGTTTTCTGGCACGGTGGCGCACTCAATTACCGAACAGACGCGCCAATTGCCGCTCTTGGCGCGACTGTCAGCACAAAACCCGCGCCAACCCCCTTCTACTCAGAGATTAAAAAAATCTGAGTCCGAGCCAGGTGTTCTACAATCCACCTGCTCAATTCAGCACAAAGCTCTTTTGTACATGCGGCCACAGAGGCACTTCAAGCCACACAGGCAAGCTAGCCACAAAAGCACTTCAGCGACAAAGGTGATAAAAGATCAGGCTCACCCAATCTGAGCTCTGATACCAAGATAAAATGTGAAAATAATTGAAAAGAAGGAGATGTAGCTCATAGGTGTGGCCTGCACCTGGAGACTACACTCAAAATAGAGAGATCACTCTCGTACATTCTATTTCTCATCAATGAAAGATTACATCATTTAAGTACAACTTTAGAAATCAGGAAGTTGCAACCAAACTCCTAAACTCTAGGAACAAATCCTAAACTAAGGAGATACATTACAACTTATGTAACCAATTCTCCATTAATACAAAATAATATTAATTATTTTCAACTCTTCTCAGCAGATCCTCTACTCGACCTAGTCTTTAGTGTGGATGCAAATGATTTCTTTTCAAAACCCGTGTAGATAGATGGGCTCCAAAATTTGTAGTAGATAGATAGGCTCCAATGGAAGCAACATCGAAAATAAACACATTCTTATATTGCACACTAGAAAAAAATAGCACAATGATTTAGTCTTATAATTTATCTGTTAATCTTACATATTTACATATTGCACACACAAGAAAAAATAACATAGTGATTTAGTCTCATTATTTACCTATTAATCTTACATATTTATATGGAATTAGCTATCTCAACTCTCATATTTCCTTGGCTTTTGATTAAGGGAGTCAAGTAAGAATTGACTCTAATACCATGATAGATATAGAAGTGGAGAGCAAAGCAGAGAGATTATGCACACAACAAATCACACATATCTATTTATTAATCACACAGGTATAAGAATTAGATCACTCAAATTCAAAAAATTATGAGTCAAACATGACATGATTCCAACTCATAACATAAAAACAACAATGTCTAAATTGCCTCTTCTTTATACCAAAAAAAATTAACATCATGGAAAAGATCTACATTTTTCTTCAATTTTATTTCATTTTTTTCTTAGGAAATTGAAAAGACTCCTTTATGATTAAGGAATTTAGACTTCTGTGATCCATAACATTGTTTAGAGATTTTTCGGCGTAATCACATAGATATTCTTTTGTCGACGCGTTTCGAACCAACAAGTGTGGTTCATCGTTAGGACAAGTTGAATCGATCATTAATCTTATCTCTCAAGAAATAATTCCTACACATATGGTGGCTCCTTCTCAGCGGATCCTCCACTCGACCTAGTCTTTCGTACTAATGCAAATGATTTCTTTTCAAAACCCGTGTAGATAGATGGGCTCTAAAATTTGTAGTAGATAGATGGGTTCCAAGGGAAACAAACACACCGTTATATTCCATAAATAAGGAAATATTTACACAGAATTAGTTATTTCTACTTTCACATTTTTTTCCTTCTGTTAAGGGGTGAAGCTAGAACAAAATCTAATACCATAAGAGAAATAGAGATTGAAAGCATATGAAGATTATGCACACAACAAATTATACATATCTATTTATTAATTACATAAAGAAGTTGTATATATAAAAATTAGATCATTGACTTCTAAAAATTATGACTCAGACATGACATGACTCCATCTCATAACATAAGAATCAATAACTTCTAAATTGACACCTTCGGACTTATAATGACAACCTGTAAATGATATGGAAGCATTAATTCCAACATATTTATGAATATGGTTTCAATATTCATGCATTATTTTTAAATATTGGTGTAGTGCTTTTTTATTGAAGTAAATAACATATTTACCATTAGTTAATTTCCACTATAATTTAAATCAGTCTTTGCATAAAAAATAAAAAATAAAAAATAAAAAATAAAATAATAAAAATATAAGTAAATAAATATATTTATAATTCTCACTATTATTTATGTTTCTTCAACATTTATATAAGAGTAAAACAATCTTAATTCATTAATTCTTCCCAAAACAAAACTATAAGATTCTATTTATGTGGGTAACATTAACGAATATAAGCTATAATTTTTTTAGTACTAATAAGCTAGAAACGAAATGAAACGAAGAGTTATGTTCACGTGTTCCATTCTGGTGTTCAAGAGTGTAATGTCCCGTGGGTTACGAAGAATAATGACAAAAGGAAAAGGGCAATGCATTTTCTCGTGACTTAGGTGATTTCCGTAAAATGTGAATTAAGTCAACGTGGGCAATGCATTTTCTCGTGACTCAGGTGATTTCCGTAAAATGAGAATTAAGTCGCGTCGTTGGGACGTTGCAGTGCACTATCGTGATTAGTACTCCGTCTGCCAGATTCTCCTCATCTTTGAAAGACGCAACCATTGGTAAGGGAGGCAGCCAGGCCTTCCTTCTTCGGGTGGCGTTGCAGTGGGACGTGGAGGCTGAGAATCTGCATGCACTGCAACTGTTCCTCTGTTACTCCTCTTCGTGTTGCGGTGCTTACTCTCCACCCATCCGTCACCATCCATAAATACAAAGTTAATACCCACGAACTCTCCATACATTCTGATCAATTGTGTTCCATCAATGAAAGTAACAAAGAAGAAGAGGAATGGGTGTCTTCTACTCTCCAATGTCGACGCTGAAATGGGTGACTTTATTCGCAGCCCTTCTGCTTCTCATTGAGTGGGGCACCCCTACTGTTGATGCTCATGAAGACATCGTCATGGATGGATTGATGCTCATGAAGACATCGTCATGGATGGAGAGGTGGTGCAATAGCAAGGACGGTCGTGCAACCCGCAGAGATTGTCTGCTTGCCGCGACTACTTGCAGCGCCAGAGAGAACAACCATCGGAAAGATGTTGCGAGGAATTGCAAAGAATGTCTCCACATTGCCGATGCTGAGCCATAGAGCAAGCACTAGATCAATTTGAATCGTATGATTCATCCACGAAAGAGATTTTAGGGATTCCAATTCTCAGGATGGTGCACCACTTAAACAACGCCGCCGATGCCACGACGAAGGGCGCGGAAGGGAAGAAGAAGAAGAGGAGGCAGTGGAGAGAGCTGAAGAACTCCCTGATGGATGCAACGTCCGTGAGTCACCCCGCCGTTGCATTATTCAACGCCACGTCTAGACATGTAAATAAAAATATTGTTCACACTCCAGCTACGCATGTGCTGGGTTTTGTAAGAGCTTATAAAGGCTCTACAACATAGCCGGGGCTCTCTAGCATGTAATAAACGAATGAATGAATTACAAGTAAATTAAGCACTTCAAAGGAAGAGTTTTCCAATGCAACATAAATGGATCGAATTATGTTTTTTTTTTATTATCTAAAGTTTTCCAATGCAACATAAATGGATTGAATTATGTTTTTTTTTATTATCTAATGGCTGTTATTCTTAAAAAAATACCAATTTTTTAAATCTCATGATGAAGTGGATCATTCAATCTATTAATGGTCCTCAAACGGGCAATGCTAATATATACAAAGTTAGATATAAATATCATACATCATATAATATTTTTGAGTTTAGACTTCTGTGATCTAATGTTTAGAAGAGAATTTTTTCAGAAAGACTATATTGAATAATTTTTTGGAGTTAACGTTTTGAATTCTCTACTGTGATTCATCAAGGCAAAGGTGAAGTATCTGATCTAACATTAATAAATATATATATATATATAGGTAGATATGCTTCATAGAAAACACGGAAAAGCAAATTGATCTGTTAAAAGGTTGAAAACTCAATACATTGAAATAAAATTGGAAAATAAAGAATATATGATTCAGCAAAGCTACATCTTAACACATTCCCGAACCTATGGGTTATTAAACCACAACAATTGGTTAATTTTTCGATTGTGCAATTGACTCATTCCTCGGGTGGAAGTTTCCTTCACAACAGTCCATCGCAGTATTGTGGATCACACTAACATGTAACCCTTCATTGCATTCCTCAGTTTCCTCTTCTCGCATGCGATATGCGATAAGCACAACTAGACCCCAATTAAAATAAACCCGTAATCACAACTTCTCGAGTCCGCTCAGTCCAAAGCCTTATCGGCTTCAATCTCCGTCGTTTGATTGCACCTTTAAATCCGACGGTTAATGATACGACCTGATAAACAAACCCAATTGCCGATCCTCCTCCTTTTTATATCGCACAACAAATCACTTAAGGTCAGGGTTCATTCACTCTTGGAATATTGCGATGCAATTCATATCGCACATCGCAAATCGCTTAAGGCCAAGGTTCATTCACTCTTGGAATATTGCAATGTGATCCTAATTGGCGATCCTCCACCATTGATCAAGGCCCACTTGATCCAACGGTCAACAGTGATATCACACGTACCACTTGTACGACGTTTAATTTCCCTTACGAAGCCGAGAAAGATTATAAATCCTTGGTCTATAAAAGTTTGGGTCCGACTTTGAAGTTAAAGTCCGATCTCTTTATGGCCCGATATCTGTTGGATATCAAAGGCCATCAAATCCTATGGTTTGTGAGTCTTCAATTAGCGCACAGGTTACCAAACAGCTTATCCTCACAATTGACTGTGATATAAGCATTTGAAAAGGAGATTGACGGCTAGGATTTAGTGCAGTACTTCAGCCATGATCCAGCTATCCGTACACTCCTAACCCCCGCAATTGATGTCACTCAGCTCCATCACCAACTCATCATTCCACTACTCAAGATTGTGCTTACTCTGAAATCCACTTTATCACAATTTCACTTCGTCGTGGTTCCACTCTTCCACAAAACTTGGTGCTTCCATTAGGTTACCTGATCCCCTCCAGATTGACTTGTTACCAAGTTCAATTCTTCCAACTCCTTTCTCTGCTTAGAAATAGTGTACCGAGACTTCTCTGATTTCTTTACTCTGCCTTGCAACTAGTGCATATGGATCTTTGAATCCACTCTGCTATTAGTTTTCGAACTCCTTCCAACGGAATCACACCGATCTCGAATAGCCTTCTTACAGAACCAAGTTCAGATTAATTCCTGAACCAACCCTAATAATCTCTTAATTGATTCTCCGCCATTATCATTGTTTCATACACATTCATTTATATGTCAAAACTCTCACATACATTGTTACAGAACCATATCCAACACATAGTTACAAGCGTTGTGATATAAGCACACAGTCATTTGGGATTTCCTACTTATTCACAAATACACAGACAAATCCTTCGGATAATCATACATACAGATAGATCATATATAGACCCTCAACTAATATTAACTCAGAAGATATGAAACTTCTATTTTCTAATAAAAATCTATATATACATAACCTCAATGGCCTGATTTACACTCAGTTGGCCTTTCTCGTTTCAATGACCGTAGGCTCACAACCCAACCCTCCTGTCTCCTTCCTCTCCCACTAATCTATTTTAAGCCTTCAAGGCTTACAAATTATACACAAAGAATTTCGTTAACCAATTTTGGTTCAGATCCTGAATAATTTCACCTGAATCCTAAATATCTTAATCTAATCCATGAAATCATGAAACTAACTCCTAGTTCCTCTAACTCGCACACTATTCTTGAAATCTCTCTTAACGAAAAGATATCATTACAATATCCTCACTATTATGCAACCCTCATAAAATCATAGGAAAATAAATAATTAATCACTCTTTAGGGAATCAAGTCCCTTGAGACATAAGACCCTATGCTTACTAAAATTGAAATTGTTTTTCTAAGCAGGATGCTTCTGCATCAGACTCCCCAGGTAAGAAAATTTATGATCTCCTGGTCATAAGTCTGGATAATTGATTCCTCCTAGATCCCAGAGTTTATTTTGTAATCTGTCTTTGCTTGTCAGCTATTCTATTGCTCTTGTTGCATGTTGTTGTTCTCCAGGTCTCCATACCTTATGATACAATGCTCCACTTGCCCTGCTTCCATAGTCTGTTGTTGTCTTCCTCTTGTTGTTGCTTCTTTTCTTTCTCACTGTTGTCTTCTTCTAAGACACTTTCATTATTAACCTTCTTACCAAATCAATTTATTTATCAAGTATATCCTCTGTTCGCTGATTGTCTTCAACTCTTAATTGCTGAATTTTCATTTTTACTGCCACCCTTACATCCTTACCCTCTTGTTCACTATTGTCTTGCACCTTTCCAGTTGCTGCCATATTGTCTTTCAAGACAATTTTTTGCTTCTATTTATTGTACCTGTCAACTTCTTCTTGGCTCTCCTTTATGACAATTTCCTTGTCATCCTTCATCAGCAATTTACTATGGATATTCTCTATTGTCCTAGCTTTCTCCTTTGAAGGTCTAACTCTCTATATAACTCAATGATTGTACTTGGAGTAAAATTTGAAAATTTTACACAATCTCCCATTTCTTCATTTGATATTGACCAATCAACAGATGGTCCTTCTTCCTCTGCTAAATCTTCCTTAACATCTTTCAGTAGATGTTCTTTCTCTTCTTCTTTCATTTGGCTATCCACATGTGCCAAATATGTTCAAGTTTCTGCAACAAAATCTGTAATCATAAGCCGATTATCAAAATAAAAAATACAAGGACTTTGTGCCTCTTCTTCCTCTAGCAACCCCTTAGTATGTTGCTCCGATATTTCCTTTAACTCCTCTGTCAACACATTAGTATGTTGATTCAAACTCAAAGAATTTTTTAGACTGCCATCAAGTCTCTTTTCTACACCATCTGTTTTAATGATGCCTCTCTGCACTTATTCACTGTAGTGAATTGTTTCCTCTCCAATCTCATTATCATACTCTGCTTCAAAACTTTCATCTTTTGGAAGGTTTTATTCCATGTTTTTGACAGCTTTAAAAGACTGGCTATCTTATTTCAATCCTGCAACCATACAAAAATTATCAGTTTTAAAAACACAAGACCTTATGGTCTCATTTGATGCTTCAATCATCAAATCTTCTGGCTACTCTTAATCATTCATATGATTCAACTCCTTTGTCTCTTCATTACTTTGAAAAAGTAATGGTCCATGTTCTGGTTTACATACCAAAACTTCGACACCTTCTCCAGTGTTTGCCTTTTGTTGTAGCTCAACTCCTTTTAGCTTCTCTGTCTTCAATTTGACATCTATAATCTATTAAAGTTCCCTCAGCTCCTTTATTAACTGCATATTTTCTTGTTGATTCCTCTTCTCTTGTAACCTCTGCCACTTTACTTTCTTTCTCATGACATAACCATATTTCTAGCCCGTCTCATTTCTATGCAACATTTCCATTAATACTTTAAATTGAATTGTTATCTCAACCATTTCTTTATCATAAATTTCGTCATTCATTCTCATGCCATTTGCCTTTGCATATTTCTTCTTTTTTCCTCTGTTGTGATCTCTTTCAGAACCTCTATTATGACTATCACTAGTCATCATCCTTTCCATCCCTATGAGTTCCTCTCACTTCAATATGAGTTACGCAAGCCTCTACAACAACAAGTCTTCCCTACTGCCACTTACCTCACCAAGCTCTCCTCTGGACTTGGTATTTTGGCAAGTATTGGTCCCGTTGGACACCTAATCCTCAATGGGTTAGTGTGGAAGCCAAATAGACAAAAGGAGTCCAAGAGACCTTGGGATGTGGAACCCAACGGTCAAACCATGTACTATAAATGTATATCTCTTGTTAATAAAAATGGATTCTCATCTTTTATCTTTCAGATTATGTTGCTGCCCATGTGTGTTTAACATGGTATCAGAGCAAGCGTATTCCTGCCTTGCATAATTACTCTGAGTCTTTTTTTATTGTTTTTATGTGCAGGTCATTTCTGCCATCAGTTATGCATTTCATGAATATTTACTCAGCTAAATTCTAGCTACAACCTCTATTATTTCTCCAGCCCTATTTTTTAGCATTCCTAAATTTAGTTATAACTCCTCATATCAGTCTTTCTGCCATATTTTCTCTTTGCACCCTTTGCTCTCCCTGGGCTGTGCATAACTTTCCTTTATGTGCTCTTTGGGCTCTCTACATAACCATTGTCTGCCATATTCCATATATTCCAACCTGCCGGATACGAACCAGAGATTCCCTTATTCACAATCACCCGCATATAATCAGAGTGCTGCTCCTCTGCTCTTCTCTGACTATTTTTACTCATAATCACCCGCATATAATCAGAGTGTTGCTCCTCTACTCTTCTCTGACCGTTTTTACTCATAATCACCTGCATATAATCAAGGCGCTGCTCCTATGCTCCGTTGCTCCATGGTATATTCCATGCGTGTACACTATCACAAACTAGAGTGCCTTTCACAAGCTAGACATTGATAGCGGGCTAGTAGATAAGAAGAGGGTGAGCCCACAATTGAATGGTGGAGATCACCGGCTTCATATGGTTGATGCTGCAGAAAACGCACGCAGTCCTAAGGCATGTATCGTTGTTGGCCTCAATGCTAAGATGAAAATAAATTGTTGGTTCAATCGTAATTGGGTGGAATGTGAAAGTCAACAAATCAAATATGGGCTGGGCCTTCCATATAGACATTGACTGTCCGGACAAAATCAAGATTTGTATTCATCTATTTGAGGCATGGAATTTCGAATTTATCTGGCTTGTCCCTCAAATTTGCGATATTTCCTTATGAATGGACCATTTGTACAGAATTAAGGTTCTGATCCCTCTACTCAGATCCATTGCATGTTTGATTAGTGATTGAAATGGGCGTTTGGTACTTCAGTTGCATGTTTTGTAATA